>UYYA01004009.1:0-195647 GCA_900624975.1 Angiostrongylus costaricensis | reverse complement strand
TGGAACAGACGATGAAGCAGTTGTCCATGTATCGACAGCAGAGTAAGGGTCGGTGATCGAGAACTGGAGCTTCCACCTTAGATTTGAAAGCGATGGCTAGGCGTGGTGCTAAACGCTGCGCCATCGCCAACCCTCTAATTTGTGCAAAATATTTTCCAGACCACCTAAAGATTGAACAACTAAGACACTGCTTTAAGAGGGTCATTAGTTGCGCAATCGATAAGCCGTGCATTTTTATTTTCTTTTCATGCTCTACGAGCAACTCGAGAATGGCTTGCATTGGGGAGTCATTGGACACGTTGGTATAAAGTGAACTAACATCGAATGACTCCATTATATGCGTGCTGTTTGGTTGCGCGCGCCTTAGGTGATCTAGAAATATTTTGGTGTTAGGTGAATGGGTTGGGATAAATTTTAGCAACTGGATCAGGATAAGGTTTAAGAACCACGTTATTCTCTCCGTTGGCCCACCAATACAACTGGTGATAGGTCTAACGTTAAATGGTTATGGGTTCGTTGACGTAATATCATCGGTTGAAAAAAGCTTATTTGTTTTAATAAGCAAGTAAGGACAGGGCAAATTGAGTGTTCGCTTTTAAGTCAAGAATTAACTGAAGGATCTAAACCCATTACCCTTGCCGTATTTACCCATTCTTGATTTAATTTTCGGTATTGATTTCCATTTTTCATCGTTTCGGGTTCGGCATTTCCATCAGGAAGTCTAGCTAAGAGTAAACCAATACCAGGATCCACTGCTGTCCTGGTATCAGTCGCATGGTGGTAAATCTACCTCCGATCCACAAGGGCTGCGACTGCCTGTCGTGGTGACAACCAAGGTCAGATTTTGGCCAGGTTGACCTTGGGACTCTAGGGAGTCATAGTGGCTTAACCAAGAAATCTCCGAGGAGTAGAGATTGTGCTGGGGCCCGAACAACCAGTGAGGACGGGCCATTCAAGTATCAACTATCAACTATCGATTTCGCTATTGCTTTTCAGAGGATGCTTGATAGAGAGAAACATCATTGAGATGCTCCTCTGTTATTCTGATATTCAACTGACTAAGAGTAACTACAGGTTCTCCACTTATCACTAACAGAGAGGTTCACAGATTTTGAATTCAAGAGCTTTCTATCCTGGCGCATACCACATTTTTGTTGTTGTGTGATCTTGGAGCTTAATTTCCTTTTTTGGTAGTGATTAAGTATGCGGGAAATTTCGCCCAAAAATAAAAGAAATGCAGTGTCAATATCGCTATTTGGTAGCTCCTGCTCAAAGAAAGTTCGAGGAAAAGGTATTGGTGGTAGTTGCCCCTTGGTACAACGCGGCCTAACCTTTCTAGCCTATCCCTGCAACGCAGCTGGTCTTGAATTTCATGCAGACTACACGTGATCCTGCGCAGGATTGGTTTAGAAATGGTTGACTAGGCGCGAAACTCGGACAGAATTCTAACAATGAACGTATTTTGCACAAATTAGAGGGTTGGCCATGGGACAGCGTTTAGCGCCGAGCCTTGCCACCGCTTTCATGTCTAAGATGGAAGCTCCAGTTCTCGATCACCGATCCTTACTCTATTGTCGATACACAGACGACTGCTTTAACGTCTGTTCCACACAATAACAGATGGTTCAGTGCTTCGAATTATTAAACCGACAGTCAGAGTATATAAAATTTACACGAGAAAACCTACCGAAAACTGGCTTCCATTCTTAAACATCCAAATAAAGCTCTCAGTAAGTGGCTATGTAACAAAATGGTATCGCAAGCCAAGTAGTGAAAACATTCTAGTTCACTGCCTCTCCTCTCATCCTTCACACATGAAAAAAGCACTTATCAAGAATATGTATCGTACGGATACAAATGTGTGTACAGGAGGAGAGGAAAGGAAGGAATCGCGAAACCTGGCACGAAAAATTGCTATTTCCAATGGCTACGAAGTAGAAGCCACTCGGGTTAGACAAAATGTAGGGTATATTTATTTATGTGATCTTATAAACTGATCTTCTTAAGCTGACGCGAGGTTGGCACAGATCTTCGTTGTCGTTGTTTTTAATGTTATTGATCGATGGCTGACGTTTCGGCGACGTCGCCTTCCTCAGAGCCGTGATGTTACGTGCGGGACTGGTCCACACGTAGTTCACGTGGAGTCGCGAGCAAGACACACCCCGGGGGGTCAAAATATCATTTTGAAATAGGGCGCCAGGTCACGCTTGATAGTGAGGCATTCGTCATTCCAATTCATCTTTGGATTTTTGAAATTTATCCAAAACGCCTTAAGTGTTTTGCGCGTTGATGTTTTTGATTCCTGCTCCTGCGCTAGGATCCGCCCATTCACTTCAAAATCATCGCCGTTGTGCTTTTGTGCCCTATGCGTACATAGAGGGGTGTTTAAACGGATTTTAGCTTTTCCATCCAGACGTTCTTTTATGCGGACACAAAGTGGTCTACCCGTTTCCCCGATATATTCCTCGCCGCATGCATTACATGAGATCAAGTATATTATACCCGAACTCATGCAATCTCCGTCTCTCCCGTTAGGACAGATCATACAGTTTTCTGAGCTGCACAAACGATCATAGAGACGGTTTCGAACTAACTGGCGGCGTAGGGTATTGGGTGGGATGTCAACAATCGTTACATAATATGAAATATAATATAATATAATATATAATATAATATAATATATAATATATAATATATAATATAATATATAATATATAATATAATAATATAATATAATATAATATAATATAATAATATATAATATATAATATATAATATAATATATAATATAATATAATATATAATATATAATATATAATATATAATATAATATATAATATAATATAATACATAACATTTGATATGAAGGGCAGCTTAAAGGGAATCTTATTTTCGTTTGAAATATTATTTTGGGAAACTACCCAACGTTTTCCTCTAACCCGAGTGGCTTCTACTTCGTAGCCATTGGAAATGGTAATTTTTCGTGCCAGGTTTCGCGATTCACTCCTTTCCTCTCCTCCTGTACACACATTTTTATCCGCATGATACATATTCTTGATAAGTGCTTTTTTCATGTGTGAAGGATGACAGGAGAGGCAGTGGACTAGAATGTTTTTACTACTTGGCTAGCGATACCATTCTGTTACATAGCCACTTACTGAGAGCTTTATTTGGATGTTTAAGAATGGAAGCCAGTTTTCGGTAGGTTTTCTCGTGTAAATTTTATATACTCTGACTGTCGGTTTATTAATTCAAAGCACTCATCCATCTGTTCTTGTGTGGAACAAACGATGAAGCAGTCGTCTATGTGTCGACAGTAGAGTAAGGGTCGGTGATCGAGAGCTGGAGCTTCCACCTTAGACATGAAAGCGATGGCAAGGCTTGGTGCTAAACGCTGCCCCATCGCCAACCCTCTAATTTGTGCAAAATATTTTCCAGACCACCTAAGGATTGAACAACTAAGACACTGCTTTAAGAGGGTCATTAGTTGCGCAATCGACAAGCCATGCATTTTTATTTTTTTCGTGCTCTACGAGCAACTCGAAAATGGCTTGCATTGCGGAGTCATTGGACACGTTGGTATAAAGTGAAGTAACATCGAATGGCTCCATTATATGCGTGCTGTTTGGTTGGGGGCGCCTTAGGTGATCCAGAAATATTTTGGTGTTAGCTAGATGGGTTGGAATGATTTTAGCAGCTGGGTTAGAATAAGGTTTAGGAACCACGTTATTCTATCCGTTGGCCCGCCTATACCGCTGATGATAGGTCTAACTTTATATGACGATGGGTTCGCTGATGTAACATCATCAGTTAAATTAGGCCTATGTGTTTTAATAAACGAGTAAACGGCAGGGCAAATCAGGTGTTCGTTCTTAAGTCGAGAAATAACTGAAGGCTCTGAACCCCCGGCCTTTGTCCTGCTGACCCATTCTTGATTCAATTTTCAGTATTGATTTCTGTATTTCTTTTCAGAGGATGTTCGATAGAGAGAAACATCACTGAGGTGCTCCTCTGTTATCCTAATATCCATCTGACTAGGAAGAACTATAAATTCTCCGCCTTTATCACTAATAGAAAGTCTAATAGATTTTGAATTCAAAAGCTCTCCAACCTGGTGCATACCACATTCTTGTTGGATTGTGAGGTTGGAGCTTCTTTTTCGTTTTTGGTAGTGATTAAGTATGCGGAGAATTTTATCCGAAAATAAACGAAATGTAGGGTCAATATCGCTATGTGGTAGCTCTTGTTTAAAGAAAGTTCGGGAAAAGGGTATTGGTGGTAGTTCCCCCTTGATACTACTTTACCTAACCTTTCTAACCTAACCCTGTAACGTAGCTGATCTTGAAGTTCATGCAGACTACACGTGATCCTGCGCAGGATTGGTTTAGAAATGGGTTGACTAGGTGCAAAACTCGGACCCAGTTCTAACAAGGAACGCACATTTTCCGGAAGCGTTATACCTCCTAGCACAGTAACCCTGGATGTTCTTGGTGCGCAGTCTATTTCAGGGCTTTTACTTGGGACTTGACCAGCGGTGGTCCTTTCGTTTGACCTTTTTGAGCGGCGCGGTAGATCTTCAAACTTTTTCCTTAACTTGCTCTTAATATCACACCGAATCTTTCCGCATACCGATTTAGACCCAGCTACTATTCTCTTCCAAAGATATAAGTAAATATATCAACTATCCATGCCGAGGTTTATAGAAAGTCGGTCCTTCGAAAAAGTAGGGTAGTTTTCCAAAGTAATGTTTCGGACGTAAGTAAGACCAACTTTAAGCTACCCTTAATATCAAATGAAGTAAGACACGCCATTAAAAAGTGCTTAAGAAAAAGTGGTCTTGAAAATTATGTAACGATTATTGACATCCCACCCAATACCCTACTTCGTCAGTTCGTTCGAAACTGTCTCTATGATCGTTTGTACAGCTCAGAAAACTGTAGGATCTGTCCTAACGGGAGAGATGGGGACTAAATGAGTTCAGGTACAATATACTTGATCTCATGTAACGCACGCGGTGAGGAATATATTGGTGAAACGGGTAGACCACTTTGTGTCCGCTTAAAAGAACATCTAGATGGAAAAGCTAAAATCCGTTTAAACACCCCTCTAGGTACGCATAGGGCACAAAAGCGCAACAGCGATAATTTTGAAGTGAATGTGCGGATCCTAGCGCAGGAATCGAAAGCATCAACTCGCAAAACTCTTGAAGCGTATTGGATAAATTACGAAAATCCAAAGATAAACTGGAAAGACGGATGCCTCACTATCACACGTGGCCTAGCGCTCTATTTCAAAATGATATTTCGACCGCTGGGTGTGCCTCGCTGGCGGCCCCACGTGAACAACGTGTGGACCAGTCCCACTCGTACCATCACGGCTCTGAGAAAGGCGAACTCGCCAGAACGTCAGCCATCGAGCAACAACACCAACAACAACGACATGGACAACGAAGACCTATACCAACCTCGCATCAGCTAAAGAAGGTCAGTTTATAAGATCATATAAATAAATATGTCAACTATCTATGCCGAGATTTATAGAAAGTCGGTTTTTGAGCTAAATACAAATTCCTTTCCAAAGTAAGATTTGTAATTTACAGTTTTCAAACACATTTTCCAACAATCGATATCTGCAGCATTTCACGTTTTACATTTTCTGTAGGTATTATTTGACATACCCGACAGAATTATTTTTCGCACTAGCTATATCTTGTGCTAACCCACTTACTTGCAGATTTGGAGTCATGGTATCTTGCCATTTTCTTATAACGGGCATCGCAAAGTCTCCATTTTTTTGACTATAGACGTCCATAGTCAAGGGCGTGGTTATTTGGCCGTGTAGACACTTCTACTAAGATCTTTTCTAGAAAATCTAACAGATTTGTCTCTCTCAGAAATCTCTTGAACTTATTCACCTGCGCCCACCGTTCTTTCTCACAGTGGACCCACCTCGTATTCTCCAAATAGATGTCGATGAGTAGGTGGAAAAACAACCATATCTATACAATTTACGGCGAATTAAAAGTATTCACCATAGTTCGTTTCTTAGAAAAACGATTAGTACGATACTATTGTTAACTGCTAGCTGACGAAAGCAAACGGTTTTTTTTGTATTCTTTCTTTGATGAGCTTACACGAGGTTGATAATGATATTTATTTTCGGCTAGCGTTTCGATGTCTTCATCTTCCTCAGAGCCGATGATCCGAGTCGATGGTCCATGCTTGTTGTTCGTCTCGACGTTGCAGCTTCGCCTTCGTGTCGAGTCAGGTCTTCCTCAGTGAGCCATCTCCTCGAATGAGGCATCCTCACCAGTGATGCCCTTTTATACACGATGCTGATGGTCGATATAATGATAATGTTCGGTGATAACAACTTGTTTTTCTTCCGGACATACATCATTGCGCACATCGTGCATAAGTCGGTGTTTTTTATCAGCTAGCACAAAGCGTAGTAATATTTCGGTTTTTTTTTGTTTTAACTGTGGGTTTCTTGTGGTCTTGCTATATTGCAATATGAGTAGCATCATGTACTATGCTTATCAGAATAACATACAACATGTGTTAGTTTAGCAAATCTCCTGTTTTCCTGCTCAGGTTGAGTTGGGTATATCTTCGCACAGAGAAGGCGATTGTCAAATCCAGTGCAGAATGGTGGCGGCGCGAAGATGTCAAAGATTCACCATCTCCTGTTCATCAGAATGTGGTCGATTTCTGCATGAGCCGTGCTGATATCGAATTCCTAGCAGTGTCTCCTGGCTTCCCGAAAAGCGAATTCACGTGGAAGAGAAATGCAATTAACAAGTATCTAGAAGAGTAGTTTTCTTCATTTTGATCTGCTTTCAAAATTTTCCACTCTTGAATTTATCTCCATAGGTGCTTCGTTATCTGGCTTTGAATTCTTTAACAGCGAATTTATAGCTAAGAGTTCACCTTGTGGATCACTTCCAATGGTTGTAGGACACGTTTACTTCATTGTCATCATCTGCCCAGGTTGGCGAATAGCAGTTGATGGGACCAATTTTTTTTTTGAGTCGGCGGTTCGAAACGAAAGATGGCCAAGCGCAGTGATAGGATTTGTTTTGAGGCGACTAGATTGAAAGTGGGTAGGTGTGCGGCAGAGCGAACTTCTGCGGCATTCCATGGCGGAGATTTTATTCTACGATTAACAAGCGTTCCTTCATTTAATTAGCGCATCTTGGTCTTCCGGCTTTTCGCCTTTTGTGGAGATCGTATGAGATTTTATATCAACAGCGGCATCACGAGGGACGTGATAGTCGGTGTCTGAGAAGACTGCTCAGATGTGTTATAGGTGCAGAGCAAGAAACAATCTCTGTGGCATGTAGTAGGCGTGGTCGCTTTGTTCGTTACCAAAGATGTTCTGTGCATGTCGAGATCTGATCGCCTCTCATTTGTTGGTTTACCGCTCGATATCATAGATAGAAGCACTCAATGTTCATTGTACTGACACTGTTTTACTGATGGTTTCGAGGTCGGCCTACGTGGAGCTTTCAGCAGGTCGTTCCTACAAGCAGTCTCTGATTTTTGTGAATCAGATTGAAATTTACCACATGGAGACTAGTTAATACCAGAAAATTGGTGATTCCTTGTATTCGCTTAGTCTTAGCTAGGCTTGCGGATGGAAATGTAGAACCCATCAGATTGGGATTCCCTGCTGTGAAGATAAAGCATCCCCTTCACTGTATATCGCAATTTGTTGCCAAAAATCCCCGAGGCACGTGCGGGCAGTAAACCAGCAGGGTCAGCAATAAATATTTCACAAAAGTGTATCCACTGAAAGAATCCTCGTAAAGGTTGTTAATCCAAACTTCTAGATGCTTTCTGAAAACTCAGTTCAATGAGCTCAGTAGATTCTCCATAGGGAAGTGTTTCCTTTCTATAATACTGAGATATTTGCAAAACTCCGGACCGCAGGTCTCTGCGGTGGGAAACGAACGCGCTATTGTCCTTTCTGGGGAGCAACGCGTTCACCACCACGCCATGTGGTTCCTTCATTTCGCCTTTCTCTCAGCTAGTTCTATCGATCTTTTTACCATCAGCAATCACCCGTCAGCGACATTGATCTGGGGAGTCCAAATCGGCATTGAACCCAGTTAAGCTGAGGCTATAGTTATATTCACAATCTTAGCCTTTTTTTATTTACTGCCTATTCTTTCTAACGGTAGCAAATGTTGTGAAATATAACTTCTATAATTCTGAGATATTTGCAAAACTCCGGTAAAACGTTTTTTTTATTTACTTACTATTTTTTATTTGCTTTTGGGAGATCGATAGAACTAGCTGAGAGATAGGCGAAACGAGAGATCCGCATGGTGTGGTGGTGAACGCGTTACTCCCCGGAAAGGGCAATAGCGCGTTCGTTCCCCACTGCAGACACTTGCAGTCCGAAGTTTTGTAAATATCTCAGCATTATAGAAGTTATATTTTGCAATATACCTTGCCGTTAAAAAGAATAGGCAGTAAATAAAAAAAAAGTGCTTCTTTTGTTGTCCATCTATGAAAAAACTTTCCATATGTATTCTTTCTTGATAAGCTTGCCCGAGGTTGATAAATATATTTGATGATGTCCGGAAGAAATACAAGTTGTTACCACCGGACATTATCATTATACATACACCATCAGCATCGTGTATAAAAGGGCATCACTGAGTAAGGATGCCTCATTCGAGAAGATGGCTCACTGAGGAAGACCTGGCTCGACACGAAGGCGAAGCTGCAACGTTGAGACGAACAACAATCATGGACCATCGACTCTGATCATCTGCTTTGAGGAAGACGAAGACGTCGAAACGTTAGCCGAAAATAAATATATTTATCAACCTCGTACAAGCTTATCAAGAAAGAATACATATTGATTAGTCACACCGAGGTTCAAGGAAAGTCGGTTTTGAAACTTTCTATATTTCTCCCTGTCAGATGGCTGTGATATTCTTAAAGCTAAAAATAATTCTGGCTATCCGAAGCCGATATGTTGTTGCGTGAGGGAGAAAACACTGATTTGACCACGAGCCGGTTTTCGCCAAGTTGTCGCAAGCCATAGACTACAGGGAACTTACTAATGGAAAGCTAACGTAAAGGTCAAATTCTTCGATTACAGTGCTATGACGATGTTGCATTGTTTAATCATTTTTTAGGCTATTCTAATATTTTCTAATCGTATGTTTATTATTTAAGTGTGAATACGTAAAGTGCAGTGGTTAAAGATGCTGCGCTATATATGAATTGCTGTCTACCGTGGTACACATTTCAACACTCTCTCTGGCCAACCAAGCCCCTCTCTCTCTGGTCTGTACAAGATGATACCAAGGCTGTCTGCGAAGAGTCCTTCCACTCTTTCCTTCCACTCTTCAAAGTCTGGTGACTGCTTCTGTGAAGAAGACCTGGGAACACTCTAGTAGAGCTATTTGGTTGATTCCAAATCAAACGGTATTCAAGGCACTCATAAGGAAAGCAAAACCCTCGTGTTGCAACCTAACTCACATGCCAATGCGATGGCCCTCCTCGGTGAGGTACACAAGGGAACGTTACCGGGTGAATGTGCTAAGATCCACACTACAACTCTTGTCACATGAGCAAATGGATAAAACAAAGTTGTCGAAGTGATATGCTCTAGTGTTGTAAACTTTACACCTCACCTCACCTTTCCATCAAATTTCCATGGATTTGTTGTCCACTCGTAAATTTGCCTCGTTTTCATAAATTTGAGAAAACATTCATCGAATGTTTTTGAACTGTCATGTATTTCATTTGTCTGTATTTTCAATTGAATTGATCAATCCAACTTTCTCGACACTTGTCCGCTTACCTAGATTTTCTCTGCCTTGAAAAAAACGACACATAAATTCCTTATTTCAATGATTGTATTGTATATTTTACTAAGTTCACCTCGATTGATGGTTGTACGCAATTATAGTAATGGAACAGTGGGGAAACCATCGCAAAGTAGGGGAACCATCAGTTTCGACACGCTTTTCTCCACTTTTTAGGTCATTTTCCGTGTAACGGCCGTAAACGCTCGAAGGAAACGTGAAAATATGAAAATCCATCGAGAGGAATGGATGAATTCTAGAAGTTTTCATTAAGTCACTTTCATCCGATTAGGAAAGGCAGGAACACGTTGGAAACATAAATGTACTACATTTGTGATTACTGGCAAATGAGAAATTTTTATTATTTTAAACGGTCGGAAATTACATACATTACGCGTATTCCATCACTTCTTGCATTCATCTCGTTTCTTCACATTCGTTATCCACGAACATCTAGTTTGCGTTTAAGTTTGCACTCTTGACAATTCTTACTTTATGAATATCGTTTAATGCTAGTCGATTCGATTCTCCTACGAATCCTAGTATAGCGGTGCCAGGGTGTTTCCAAACCAAGATCACATGCCGTCATTAGGCTTAGTGGATTGAAGGAAGTGGAGTAGTCGTAGGTAAATCTGGTACTCTTTCCTTTTTCTCTGAGGAATGAAAGGTCTAGTTGATCCGGGTAGTATCAAAATAGAGGCTTTCATCTGCTGAATGGCATCTCCCCATTGGGCTACACGTGCTCCTATGCGAGTGGTTGATGGCTTTAGAAAATTGGAAAAAAATTCTTGTGCACAAGAATATGTCTGATCATTTCATTGCGCATGACAATGGTACTTAAGCTTTGTCTTGAATGTCAATAGGCTGTTTACCACTTTAGGGAGCCACTACCTAAAGAATGTTGCTGTTCGCCGGAAGAACTACAAGAGAGTCTCACAAGAATCTTCAATTTTGTTCTGTGCGAGATGCGAAGCGCAGTGTTGTGTGCTAACGTTGAGGCGAAGCAACAGGTGGGTTCACTACTTTTCAGATCGTTACGGTATTCTCTTGTAAATTCTTAACAGTATCTAAAATTTTTCTTATTGCTTAGATTGTCACGTATTCAGTACACTCGAAAAGTTTTGTGGACACTGTAGTAGGATTCGACAGCGTTTTGTGAAAAAAAAACACTTGTCTTTGAAATATTTGATAGTATATCCTTTTGAAAAAATGAATCTGAGATTTGATCGAGAGTCATTTTTTTAAGAAGAGCACCAAAAACGTGAATGAGTGGTCAATAATTAAGATTTAGAACAATCGTTCATCGAGCGTCAATCGCTGGACGACTCATCACGACGCTCCGCGGAGATCTCGATCGCCTCCGTAGAGAGCTCTCCGGTTCAGGTTTCAAAACAGCTCTTTCCCATCTTTGTGATACGTGACAAATCATCACGACGACGGTCACTCCACTGCTGAACCATCACCACAGATGAAAATGATGGATGAACCACGGATGGTGAACGAAGTATTATCTGTTTATGTGATGTGAAACGACTGCGCGTATTGATCAAACACTAGTCTGTTCCATGTTCATATACCTAATCTTATCTCAAGCAATACCGGCTCTTATCCCATCACGTAATGTCGGTCATTTTCGACACAGCGATTTGGTGAGAATATGATAAGAGTATTCGTGTTGAGACTGTCGATTTCGAAGAATAAAGAAAACAACGAGACGTGATGTTTAGAATAATCGTGTATCGAAGAGCTAGAAAACTGACATAACTATATACAACGAAGTGCATTTTTTTTATAATTTATTATACCAATCAATTATTTCTTTCTTAAAGTGACATTGGTATAATCTCACAGCGGCTAAATAGTATAGTTGGTGGTTAAACTAGTGTCCAATTGAACACTAAACTCTCATGACACTGAAATTGTTGTGTTTTTAAATTTTAGAAATACCTTGTGAAAATTCCCCTCGCCGTTTGATGTTTTTGAATCTTCACATCATCGGCTCGCCCCTCATTTAGTTCACGAGTGGATACGCTGAACAAAGGTTGTGCTGAGAGACGTGCGAAACGAAGGACCCGCATGGTGTGGGGGTGGGCATGCTTCTCCCCGGAAAGGGCCATAGTGCGTTCGTTTCCTATCGCGGACACCTGCAGTCCGGAGTTTTGCAAACATCTCAGCATCACTGTGGCCGTTTCACAAATAATACCCTGACGTGAAAACTAGTAAAATGCAGTAAATAAAAAGTCAACAATGTTGTGCTTCAATTCACAGCTATGTCATCAAGACGCATCAACATCGCTTGGCTTCAATGAGTTTTTTCGTTAGAAAACCATTAGGCTATTCAGAAATAAATGAGCGTTTTCAATCATACTTTCTAAAATGTCATAAGTTGTTTCAAGCAGAACTTTTTTTAAATGAAAACAAAACCGTTTAAACTTACACATTTTTCCAACGAGAACCAAGTCTATTTGCTCCAGTTGCCTAAAATTCTAAAGTTCAGAAAGCGATGAATTCGTTAAAGGCATTTTTTGAGTCATCGTGGTTGGTGAAGGATTTCACTCCTAGGAAGTTACCAAAGTGCTTGACAAATGATAGCCGGTAGGCAAGAGGTTTGATGAATATGACGGATGAGGCAAAGTATCGTAACCCAACTCGTGCAACTGCTGCAACGCTGGTTCCGCAACGTGAGGTCGGGAATTGTCGTGGAAAAGGATTGGTCCTTTTCTGTTGAGTAATGTCGCTCGTTGTTGCTGGAGTTTGCGATGTATTTCGTCGATTTGATGGCAATACCTCTCTCCCATAATCGCATCGCCGGGCTTCAAAAAGCTGTGGTGAATCAGGCCGGCTGAAGATCACCAAACACTCGCTACAAGTTTTTTTGGTGCGATTGTTGCTTTGGGAATTGCTGTAGAGCCTGATCGCAATCCAACCGTTGTGGTGAACGTCGCTGGTTTCGTACAGAATCCTCGCCTCATCGCACGTCACAGTTCGATCAAAAAAGGGGTCGTTTTTGTTGCGCAGAATAAGCGTAAACAACACTTCAAAACCGCGATTTTTTCTCTTATCGTTTAATTCGTGCGGCACCCGCTTGTCGAGTTTTTTATTCTTCCTTTGCGATTCGAGTGAATGGGAATTGTTCCTGTGTTACATTAAGCTGTTCTGCAAGTTCTCGAACTTTTCTTCGCGTGTTTGCTTCCACTAAGACTTTCAATCCGTCATCGTCAAGTTCATTGTTACGTCCGCTGTCTTCCTTATCTTCCAGGTCGAAATCACCAGATAGGAATTTCCGGAACAATGTTTACGCTGTTGACTCACCAACACTACCTTCACCCAAAATTCTTCAATGTTTCTGCCGTCTATTCTGTACTATGACCGAGTTTGAATTCATGAGAGAAAAATTGACGAAAATTCGTTTTTGGCATGTAAAACCGCAAAGCTCAAAATTGGTTGAAAAATTTGACTTTTGACAAAATCTTTAAAAATTGAACCGTTGACAAAATATAAAGACATCTTGGGAAAAGCACAAAATCAGTTTTATATTAATATATGGTATGGTGAGGTACAAAAATATTTTATTGGTCACAAATACATTAAAGCAACAGATATTTTAAAACGCTCCTTGATTTCTGAGCGACCTAAAAGAAATATGTGGTCAGTGACTGATGATTTCACGTGACACCCAAATTCAAAGCCTATGCATGATAAGTTCGTGAGAGCATCTAAGATATGAAAGAGAGACAGAAAAATGAAATAGTGCAAGATTTCCGGGCAGTTCCATAATAAGTAGTCGGCCTTCTAGAAATGGAGAGTTGATGTCTTGCAACATGACTTCCTCAAAGACGATACCAATTCTTTACGTTAGTTTCTCTTAAAGTGATTTCCAAGGAGAAGGATGAAAGCGTTACTATCCTCTTAGCTTGTTTCCTCTTTATACTATAATTATGGTAGTTGTTTTTGAAATTTTTCTAAACACTCATTCTGGTAGTAATTTGGTACGTTTATTTAATTGTGTGTGAAATATTCTCCACCTTGCATCAGTTTCAACAACACATCGTCTTAATTATATTAGGCATAACACCCCTTAGAAAATCACGTAAAAATGGATGCCACTTTAACAAATATCAAATGCTTTTGAACACCAATCTTTAGCGATTTCAACAAAGACAGCGACATCACATAAACAATAAGAAAATAATACAAACCAGAGAGAAGAAGAAAAACTTGCTCGACTAGCCTGAGATATTTGCAAAACACCGGACCGCAGGTGTCTGCGATTGCAATCCTATTCTCTGTTACGCTTTCTGGAGACCAACGCGCTCACCACCACACCATGCCTGTCCTTCGTTTCGGTTTTTCTCTCAACCATGTTTTAACCTATAGAGATATCATCAATCACTCGTCAGAGGCATTAATCTGGATAGCACAAATCGGCATTGAACCCAGTTAAGCTGAATCTGTAGAATAAATCACAACGCAGTCACTTTTATTTAGTGCATATTTTTTTTCAATGGCAGGGTATGCTGTGAACAACCACGACGATGCTGAGATACTGGCAAAACTCCGGAATGTGCTACCCAATCTCGTTTATAGATGATTGCTGGTAGCATCTATAGGCTAAAGTACTCTTGAGAGGAAGGTGAAATGAAGGACCCCCATGGTGTGGTGGTAAACGCGTCAGCTCCCGGAATGGGTTTGAGAAACTTCGATTCCCACCGAAGACACCTGCGGTTCGGGGTTTTGCAAATATACTAGCATCATTGTGATTATATTTCATATCATACTCTGCCAAGAAAAAAGAATAAGTGAAAGGTAAAAAAGTGATTGAATTGTTAATTTTCTCCTAAACTACTAAGTAATTAAGCAAAATAGAGGGAGTTTAACTATCACATAGGTGGAGTTGGAATAAACAATTGAAGAAGACCACTCCTTTTATATTCAATATATGAACATAACTCGCTAAGATAAGTGCCTTACGAAATGTCCACTTTTCCCAAGCCACTTACTCTTTGGTCACGGGTTGTTTTGATAAGAGTGCCTTGAGAAGGCATAGATGACGCTACGGAAACGAACGAATGATAGGGGGGAAAGGAACTGCGTGAGAAGATCCCCGGTTAGTGACCGCGTCAGGTTAATCGAGTGACCAAACGCTACTCTACTCTGCTTTTCACGTTCATTCTGAAGCGGTCGTGGAATTCATGACGCTCCTATCTCTTTTTCTTTCATACATGTTCTAGTTCGATTAACACCTTACTTTTTGTATAGTACACATTTCCTAATGGGGATGAATTTCCCTTCATACCCAGGTGCTACCTGTCCATTGGTTTCAATGACACTTTTTAATTATAAAAATCTAACTACAGAGTTTACTAAATCAACCATGAAAATAGGATTCATTGGAGCAGGAAAAATGGCACAAGCACTGGCAAGAGGGCTCATTAATTCTGGTTAGTTCACTGATTCATTCGGTCCGCCGTCCTCTCGTGGTCAATAATATTTCGTCAGATGAAATGTCTCGTTCTTAAGAAAAAACTGGATGCGAATCTCGCGAAGCAGTTTTTGAATGGACTTAATTTTATTCTATCACGGCGATTTTCATCCATAGGGATAAATTCTGAAAACTATTTTAAACACTAATGTGGTAAAAATCTGCTAAGCATGTTCCAATAGGAACAGCCTTCTTTAGCAGATGAAACCCCACAAATATTTTCTATTGAGGAGGCGACTAGGTGTATTAGCAGAGTGATTTGTCGCTCCGCTAGCAGGCAGTGAAGGTCCTTATGAACAATATATTTGAATCCTCCCTGGTTCAATTAAAACAGACAGAGCAAAAATCAGCTCAACGTTGCGTTCATTACAGGAATGGTTTCTGTTATCAAAACGAATTGCCCTAACACTCTGATTCTGTGCTCTTTGTTTTAACCGCCTTCGCATATGTTGTCACTTTCAGGATCTTCACAAATTTAAGATATTAGTAAAAGAAGTTCTATTAAATGCTTTAAAAACTGGCCTTTCTTTAAATTCAGCGTCGCTAACCAACGCGTATTCTTTTATTAATAAGCTAATACGGCGTTTATAAAAGACTTTATTCGGCTAGCGTTTCGGTACCTTCATCTTGCTCAGAGCCGGTTTGGCGGAGTCCATTGTCCACAGTTATTCCTTCTTCCGATGTGGCTCTTCCTTATCGCATCGGGTCGAATCCTCTGAAGCACGGCGCGAAAGAAGTTGCCTCATTCGACAGTGCTAGTGTTGTTGATAGTGAAGGTCTGTTCATAATTGCTTGTCTTTCTCCGGACAATCCCGCCTGCAGCGATCGGTATCATTATTATCTACCGTGTAGCGCGACTATATTTCAAAAACCGTGTTTCCTTTAACCATTGCGTGGCTAATCGACATGTATTCTTTCACTGATAAGCGAATACGAGGTTGAAAAAAACCTTACTCGGCTAACGTTTCGGTTTCGGTTTTTTTTCCTTTGCAGAAAACATGTTTATCATTCTTCGACAATTACAACAATCGCTTAAGGATGCAAAACGCGCTTATTTCACATCATTGCCTTTTGCGTATTTGATTTACATCTATTTTTGTTTTCTATGCGACCCGATCTCACATATTGTGCTGATCTCAGCTCATTAATTCGCTTCGTCCTTTGGCATGCTTTATTCACGAAAGCCTTCGGAATTCCAAGTTGCTAGGTCTGCCACGAAAGCACTTTGTTTTGTTTTCGAATGTCTTTAAATTATGGCTCAGTTGGAGTTTCTAGAATCCAGAGATTGTTCTAGTAGAGCCTTCCCAGGTCTCCACCAAGGCTCACTACTGTTGCGGATCGCAGAGGGTTTTTTCTGAACAAGTCTAACACTAATTTTCCGATCTCACTTGGAGAGAGGATGTCGGTGGTCCGGGAAAGGGTTGAACCAAGAACCAATGCTGGCAAGGCATTAACCTTGTCTATTTATCCGTAGTGTTCCCAACACCTCTTTTTGAATTTTAACATCGGTAAATATTCGTTTGGCTCTGTGACGTGCCTCTAAAGAAAGGTTTCTTTATCTTGGCGTAAACAAGGTTTTCTGCATTCATGTTAAAAGTGATTTTATTCGTTTTATTGAAACAGACGTTATTCCGCAAAAGTGCTTTCATTACTATCGATCTCAAAATATAATATAAAGAAATGCCAGAAATTTCAAGGTGTGGACTAATGTGAAGGGGATGTACCATCACATCCGTGTTCCTTTTTGCTCACTGTGTGGGTAAGGGGTGCTCAATATCCTCGCCAGAGAAATTGAAAGCTACGATTAGGTGAATCGCCTACTTGTGTCGTCAAATTGGGCGGCTTTTATCGATTATTAATAATTATTTAATTATTTTTTGTTTATTTAATTCAATTAATTTATTTATTCGTTTGATTCGTTTGTTATTTCTGCTACTACACGACATATTCAAACAATGATCGAGATTCATACAAATAGGTGACATCGTGTTGTTTACTGGATGTACAGCTCTACGAGAAATTTGAACTCCAATAAAATTATCGGTTTTTTTCTATCCAAGGCATAACTGCCAGGATAAATTGTTAGAGGAATGCTGTTAGGAGTGTTGGTAGAAAACGGTGTTTCATATAACGCATTTTACAACTTTTCCCCTCCTTATATCTCTTTCCTTCTTAGGATGGTTTTCAGTCTTTATTAGTTCCGCTCACGTCTTCATCTGACAGGTGTGTCTCAGTTTCAGCTAAAGACACGAAAAGGTTAGTAGCAACGACATAGTAAAAACAAAGGTGAAAGAAAGGCAAAGGGAAAGGGCCTCAGTTGGTGTGGTGAGTATCACATATATGAATACGTGAGCCTCCGCCTCGGATAATCGCGGACTTGACGCCCAAATGAGGTCCCCAGTTTTGCTCATATCTCAGCATTCATGCGATTGTATTAAAGAAAACTATTGGTTGACTTGAAAAGCTCGCAAACATTAGTTTTTTCTATAGTGTGATCTCGGAATGTTCGAGAGATTTCCAACAGAAAGTTGGATTTCCGTACCTTCTCTAGTAGTTGAAAACCGCCAACTGTCTTTTTTCCATTTGTCTGCTGACTGTTTTTTTGCGGTATCATGAGGTTCAATGAAAATTTGAAATGGATTTTTGTCAGAAGAAGCGACCTTCATTCACTAACCTACCCCTAACCTTATGAGTATCGTAGAGAAGCTCTACACGTGCCCGTTTTCTACAAAAACAAGTTGTCTAAACAATTCTACAATCTTCGTTAACTTCTAAAAGTTTTCTGGATTATTTCCGAGCGGTGAGCAGGTCCTAACAGTCATACACCACCGCATTGAGCAAGGAATTTGGTATAAACGTCCAAAAGACTATTTTCTACTTCATTAACTTTTTTTTCTCTCGCTGTCTTCAAGATAGGTCAGCTGTATTATCCACGAGAGGACTCCTAAGTGACATAATGAACTGTTGCAAACGTCTAAGTGTGACTGCTTCTTTACAAGTGGCCAAATTTATGGAGTGATGCCGCGATTTGTCGGCTAAAAAATACCTCTGGTTTTTAATGCTGTCGTATCGATGGAAGCTGTAATGCTCCCAATAATCATTGCTTTAAGGGAATCAAAGGGAATTGTTTCCTTTACAGTGGATTAGGAGAAAAATTAAGAGGCCGTAAAGTAGATAAAAAACCTAGGTAGATGGCAAACCACTATTGAATGACTGCCACTAATTTTCAACAAATAGATTCGAAATGCTCATAGTGGAACGTCTATTTGAAATGAGTGTTCATAATTTCAGGAAAAATCATTCCTGAGAACATAATTGCTAGCTCGCCGAAGCAAGACATTTCATTTTTAAACGATTGCAAGGTAATCTAATCTAGATCCTTTAGATAAAAGTGTCTAGAAGATTCGCTAATAAACTGACTGTTAAAAATCTAACACCATAGATGAGCACTACAAGTTTTTATATACTAAACTGCATTATGCTTTTTTCTTCCAGGTTCTTGGGCTACAAACTACTCATGACAACACAGAAGTCGTACACAAAAGTGATGTAGTATTTTTAGCTGTGAAACCACCACTTGTTAACAAGGTTTTCCATGAAACTGAAGTTTTTTCAAGTTTTTACGCTTCGCAAAATGAGTTTTCATTGATTAGAAATATATCCATAGCTTATTTCGCTTAGGTTGCCTCTGAAATCGCCCCTATTCTAAGCCGAGAGCGGCTAGTGGTGTCAATCGCACTAGGAATCACCATTCGAAATATAGAATCGGTTTGAAATCTAGTTGTTTAAATAATTCAGTAGTTCTATGTGAATTCTGTTCTATCGCAGACAAGATATGAAATGCTGAGATATTTGCAAAACTCCGGACTGCAGGTGTATGCAGTGGGGAACGAACATGCACTGTTATCCTTCGATAGATCGATAGAACTAGCTGAGAGACAGGCAAGACGAAGGACCCGGATGGTGTGGTGGTGAAGTGCGCTGCTCCCTGGTAAGGACCGGAGTTTTGCAAATATCTCAGCATTTCATACGAGTTATATTTCGCAAAGGGTTAAGACTGTTTCAAGATATTTCATTGTTATGCAATAATGAAGATGCACTTGATGCTTTCGGATATTTCGCGCTAATGCCGCCAAATCTTGCTTAATTGATAGTCTGCTTTTAACACAGCAAAATGCTGATTGATTAAGGGACATACTTGTTTTTGAATTCAAGTGCTATGTTTGTATTACAACTATTTCTATGCAGGGTTTCGAGATTATGGTGCAATATGTCACGCACATTGAACATGAGCTTTTCATGTGCCTAAAATTATTTTCTAGCTTGTGATTTTTCCTCTCAGTTGTTGCCGTCGAAGTCTCGCGTGGTCCGCGTGATGCCGAACACTCCGGCGGTGGTCCGAGCAGGTGCTTCCGCATTTGCCATGGGCTCGGCATGTCGAGATGGTGACGCCGACATAGTGCGGTAACCACGTTACAAATAGCTTTTGAGTCATTTCTTTTTACAATAAAGGAAGGATTTTTCTAAAAATAGCCAACAGTATTGATGATAAAGGTTCTGAAACACGACACATTTCATTTCTTTTCGTAGAGCCTGTCATGTTGATACTGAGTTAGAATTACTTACTTAGTCACATAGATGACCCATCTTCGCAAATGCTTGCACTCCCAGCACTTATTTTATTTCCTTGCGTTGCAATCCTCGTTCAGAACGGAGTCCGACCTTGACTTGGCGGTAAGTTGTCTCCTCTTTTCATTGACATATCGAATGGTGGTTGAGTATTAGGCCCATTATAACCCAAACATAGCTGTACTCGAGCGCTCTCTTGTCATCACCAAAGGTAGCAACCGTCTTCTGTGGAAATAAGAGAACATTATAGCATTTAGTCGCACACTCTTCCAGAACGACAGTGATTCGTGCAAAAGCAGCCAATTACGTGAATTCTGCGACTAGTTGAGCGATGGACATTACTCAAGAACGATCTAATAGACAAAGTCCTTTACTAGGACTATGTTTTTGCACATCTCTGATGCCAAAGAAAGGCTTATAAGCCCAACTAGATGAAAAGTCACTACGCAAACCACTAGCTCTAATCGTACTGTATCCTCCATTGTTGCGATGCCAGTAAATTGACGCCTGCACCTTTGGCTAAGAAAACAGCACAAGTGGGGTAATCAAGTTTGACAGAAATTAGACTACGAAACAGGAAAACAGACTAAAAACAGACTTCGAAAATACAATGATGGTAGGAGAACGATAGCCAACAATCTTAACCTCTGGTAATGCTGGCCTTGTTATTTTTTAAGCAAATATCTCTCTGTCACTGTTTAAAAGTTCACTTCGAATGCAGTTCATATATCCCGTAACATCGCTACTTAATAATTCGCGATCACTAAATTTTCTCCACAAGTAAAGTTTTGTGGTATTAACAGTAAAGGATCGTGAAAACGTCGCAAGGGCAAGAACTACGAAAAAGTGTTACAGAATTGCATGCCTTTTTTCATGATTGATTTTTTTAAAAGGCGAATTAGGACTGGTGGTTTTGCTTTCCATAATATAGAAACAGTTAGCCAGACTGAGAAATAATATCACCATTATCGGCTATAATTCTGCCGTCAACATAATAAAGCGCAAATTTAGAGAGCTGTTGAGTACCGTCGGGTTCGCAGTCGAGGTTCCGGAAGTTCACATTGATCCAGTGACTGGTCTTTCCGGTTCGGGGCCAAGCTACGTCAGTTCGATCAATATATTCTTCGCCTTGAAAAGTATACCTTGACTACACAGTGTATATACGAGTGTACGGAGGAGTTCAGAATGTCTTTCTAGTCATCGATTATTAATGTCTAAGATGGGTGAACGCTTATTCGGTATATTTTCGCTGCTGACATTCCAGATGTTTGCAGTCATCGAAGGTCTAGCTGATGGAGGTGTGAAAGTTGGCTTGCCTCGTGACCTCGCCATTAAGCTTGCTGCACATACTCTTTATGGAGCTGCAAAAATGGTGCTGCAAACAGGTACCAAAGATTGTCTTCTTCTCAACACGGAAACAGAGAAGGATAAAGATCAAAGCGTTCAATGTCGATCAATCCCTTAGAGACGCGCTGTGTATTTGACACCATTAAGCACCTTAGAAATGTTTGAACGCACATGAGCACACATTGACTAGGGTTGGCCTATTGGCGTGTCAAGTCAGCTTAGTGATTGTACCTCCCCACACAGGCCCGTTACTAATTTGTGTGGCGGATAGTAGGACGAAAAACTGCGCGTATTACAAGGAACCCCTATCCACTGCGCACCGAACGCCCTAGCCAGTGTTAAGAACGCTATTTCACTGCTTCCAAAATGTTGCGTTTTATTAAATATTCGCAAATCAGTGGCAGCTATCATTAGTAAAGTTATGATATTTCGGATACCTTAACATATACGGAAACTATTAATGATTATGATTTTAGCAAAATAATGAACTAACTTCAGGTGTACATCCTGCACAGCTGAAAGATGATGTGCAAAGCCCTGGTGGATCCTCAATCTATGGAATGCACAAGCTTGAAAGCGGTGGACTAAAGGTTCGTTCATTTATGACAGATGAGATACAGAATTTTGCTGCATGAAAGATTACGCTCAAAAGAACACTTCAGGGGATTTTGATGGATGCTGTTGAAGCGGCTACACGTCGATCTCGTGCAACAGGAGACCAAGCGCTGCCTCGAGACATTCGAAACACTGAGTTGTAAATCGATTAACATACTCGTAACATATCCATGCTTTGCTTACGACTTTCGAAACTCGGCATTGCATGTGTGCATAAATTAACATTTTCTCTAGTGCAAGTGAAACTCTCCTATCCTCTTATCTCAACTCCAAACAATTCGCAATTTCATAGAAAATTAAGGCAATAAATGGCTTAGATTTTATATAGTGAAGGCAACACAGGACTTATTGCAGGCAGGAAACAGTTGGCGAAGAAATTTCGAAGATTGGTGAATCCATCTATGCATGCCCTGATAAAGAGAACTCCCAGATATTTATCAATCCGGTTACTTCATCGTGTAAACAGTAACAGCGGTGCCAAAAGTGCATGCTCTTTCAGTGCAATGAACACATGCAATCCATCCATTTTCTGATGACATAGCAGCTTCCTAGCAGATTTGTAGCATGAGAAATAAGTGGTTGTTGCGCAGTTTCTGCTCCACACTAAACCGAGACTTTCTCAGAGAAGTATTTGGACGATATGTAAGCTCTTTAAGGCACACCGTAACAAAGCAAATTGTGTAAAGGTGTTGAGGCTCTCACATAATCTGACTCCATAATACTAAGATCTACCTGTCTGAAAACCAAATTCCTTCGTGCAGTATTATTATGCTTTATTTTCTACAAAAATTTCCCTTCGTTCGATTCTTAGCACATTTCTCTTGAGCCTTTGTAAGATTTTTTCTGCTTCAATAAATAATTAAGGTATGAATGAGGTTTTTGTCATAAATTTTTATATACATTTGGCAGTACAATCGATAATGCGGGAGCGGAATCGCATGTAGAGATAGTGCAGTGGAAATTCATGCAGTATACGTGAATGTGTTGAAAATGGTTACACTTAATGAAGTGACGGTGCACAGTTAAGACATTAAATCTGAATTTCATGAAAACAAATTGTCAACACCAGTGAAGGCCGAATACCACGCTCCGGAAAATCGTTGAGAAAAAACCGCTAATGGAGCCAATGAGTGATAGCAGCAAGGAATCACAGGCATACGAACGACGATGAAATGTACGCTTGCGCCTTTCCCGAGATTAAGTTAACTGACCAAAAAATATTAGTTTCTTGACGGCCAGTGACTTGGAAAAAGAACTCCCTGTGTTGTCATTGAGTAAAGTACAATATCTTGACAAAAACTACGTAAAAAAGACTCCAAGAAATAACAAAGAAATATGTTAAGGATAAAAAGAAATCAAGCATAAAATCCTATTTTTCCTGCATTCCAGTCATTGTGTTTAAGTAGTGGCAGCTAGGATCTAAGAAGAACACCCACATAATGACCAAACAGAATTCATCGAAAGATGCTAACGGTGCATTAACGGCTGCTTGAACAATTGTCAGTGGTCTCCAAAGTTAAATTTGAATCCGACATAGTGACACTACCATGGCGCCGTTCATGTGGCTTCGTACTATACGTGTGTTTCCAAATTTCTGCTAAACACGCAGAACTGTGGAATCTAAATTACAGAGGACCTTCAGTGGACATGAAAAAATAGCTGTCGTATTGAATAGTCAACTTATCAAGAGCCTGAATGATTTTATAAGGTAACACTTTCACCTGTAAAAGACAAGTAGTGGAGCAACAGCGTGGATAGCATTTGTGTACGTTGTTCCGCCATACTCACTGATTCCAAAACTTGACTTCATGCCTTAAAATTAACCCTTTTTGCCATTCCTAGCCAAGTGAAATCGAAATCGTCAAAAATCTATTACGACGGTACACTATTTAGGAATAAATTTTATGCTAGGATTTAGAACAGGAGAGCTGAAACATGGAACACGCATTTCATTAAAATGCTATTTTTCAATCGTATATCTTCGACTTCAGAGTTATGCTTAATATACAAAACCATTGTGCATAGTATAACCAGAAGCCATGAAACTGGATGTCTCAGAATGCTACTGCTGAAAGCCTATTTCTGTTAATGGCTCCACCCAAAGATGTCAATGCTTTGTCACCTACAATAGTTACACTACTTGTACAGATTTTTCAGAGATGCGAAAATGACCGACAAATAACTCCGTTTTTCAACGCTCCACGATGACAATTCACGCTCCGGGCAAGGTAAGGAAAATGAATTTTGCCTTATTCTAGACGCCAGAAGTTCTTAAATGTTTTTAATTCGCTCGCTATTTAAGATTTTCCACTTCTTACGTGGTGTGAACGAAAACAATAGAACGTTTAATGTGTTTCAGTTTTCAATCTCGCTACAATGTAGTATTTTGACTATAGCGGAATCCACGTTTAAATGGAAAAACTAAAACACGCACAAAAGCTCTGATTAATGGTCACCTGTAAACACCCCCACAAGGACTTCAGCTTTTTAATCTACGCAGCCTGAAAGCTCATGAAATTGAACTCGGCTTGGTGTAGATCCTTGAGAAATCCAATTAACAAAAGAAAGAGAGACAGATTTGTTAAAGCTTCGCATAATGTCACCGCTTGTTGGAGAACTAAGGCTTTCACTTCACAAAAAATCCTCCTAAGTACTATATCTCTTACGTGAATTGTAGGCCTGGTAATGTGTGAAGCACGAGTTCTCTAATGCGAGGATGGCTTGAAAGTTACCCAATGTTTCTATAAATTATTGAAATGCACGCTTACCTTCATATGTATGAAAAACGAATAGCGTAGCATTAGCGACAAGAAGAAAAGTGATAATTTGTTTTCCAGGTTTCTTCTTAACCGTATAGGGTGATGAGCATCGCAACCTGAATGGGAACGTGCATGAAATCTTGGCGTATTGCAAATCTGCCAATGTGAGGCTTTTGATTTCAGTTACCTGGAAGTGATTAAAATGAATGCTGCTTGAACGACGACTTGTATGAGACGGAATGCAAATACGAACGCGGGTAGCAGTGAAGGGTCGATTCTGGCACGCCTCGTAGCGAGAAAAATATCCATTCCTTAAACTCAGCTGTATTTTTGTGGATTTTGACCCTTCAGCAAAAACCTAAGTATGGTTGAATTAGGTTTACCGATCACGCAGTAGACGATCTCCCCAATAAGACCAATTATGAGCAGAATTTCATCAATAACCTCGCCATGAGCACACATTCGATATTGGAGTGCCTTCATCCTTAAATCGAATCCAATCAAGGTGAAGAAAGCGGACTGGTGAAGTAAAGTGAAATGTACGTTTGTCTCTTCGCTGCAGCCTTTATAAGTGATATAACTAACTAACCTCCACAACCCTATCAGACATGCACCTAATGTCATACAAAACATGCACAAGTCCACAATTCCGAACACTAACTGTGCTCCACGACTATTCCTCAGTTCTTCAAATATCGTATACATTCCCATTGAAACAAAGGCTGCTATCAGAAATATAATGCCAGCGAAAAGGCCTGTCGAAGACGAACTGGAAACTAAGAAGCTGTTATACTGCTATGAACTTCACTATATTTTGGGCTACTTTTATTCGTTCCTCCTTGTTTTTCAGCATACGAAGGAAACGAAAATATGCAACACCACACTGTGGATTGGCTCGCAACATCGTTCTTGCTCTATTCGCGTTATTCACAAAAATTATTACTTTCTCTTTAAGAGTTCTTGTTTTAACACAGCAAAATATCCCACAGATCCACAATGGTCGGCGAATAGCTGTGGTGAATCGGAGCACTTCTGTCTTCTGTTCTGTCTTGACTTGAGGAATAGTCATGGTTGGCCGGCGTTCAGTGCATTGCTAAGGAAGGGCACAACAGATACTTAAGCTATTGTAAAGCTTCTAGCGATCAAAACGCAAAGGAAACAGCGGTTGTTGTTGGTCAAATTTATATGGATACATCACGAATTTAACTACATTAAAGAGATAACGAAATGACTGAGCACATATTTCTGCAGTTAGAATGTCTTTCGGTGTTCTAACAATGTATCATATCGCTGTTTCTGTCCTCTCAGGAAAGTCTGGCAATTCGGAAGAGTTGGAAAACTGGTTTGCACGGGTGCAGGTTTGAATAACCAACCCTAATTGTATCGAAATGTAAATATAACCCATGGCGCCGCACGTACCCTTCTTTAATAATATAAGTGATATTTTATACGAAATATATTAACTGCCTTAACTTTTTTATTTACTGCTTATTTTTTTTAACGGTAGGGTATTTTGCGAAATATAACTATTATAATGCTGAGATATTTGCAAAACTCCGGACCGCAGGTGTCTGCGGTGGCGAATGAACGCGCTATTGTCTTTTCCAGGGAGTAACGCGTTCACCACCACACCATGCGGGTCCTTCGTTTCGCCTGTATCTCATCTAGTTTTGTCGACCTTTTGCCATCAGCAATCACCCGTCAACGGGATTGATCTAGAAAGCCTAAATCGTCATTGAACCCAGTTAAGCTGAGGCTATAGTTATAATCACAATCTTAACCTTCTTATTTACTGCCTGTTCTTTTGACGTTACTCCCCTGAACGGACAATAGCGCGTTCGTTCCCCACCGCAGACACCTGTGGTCCGGAGTTTTGTAAATATCTCAGCATTATAATAGTTATATTAACTCCGTTACCATATCAATTTTGGCTTTAAAGTAAATACTCAATCAAAGATACGTGCCTGCAGTCTATTCTCATTTTGCATTTTCTTTTGACTTTTTCCTCGCCGTAATGGCCTGCGATAGCACAGCCAATGGATTTCCACTGAATGAACATGACCGCTGCACCGATTAGAGAATACCTTTAATCAAGTCATGTTAATTTCAAAATTTCCTATTTAACAGGTAGGAAGATTAGACGGTGTGAAAATCTTACTCTACAAGACACGTGGTGAGGAATGTGGCAGCATCACCGAATTGGTCTATAGCACCTAGGCAGTGCTTATATCTAACCGATGTGGCGTGCAAAGGTAATTGCGCTCTCTCGACGAGCAGTTCATAGGTTCCATTTACGACTGACCGAACCAGATCAGCTCTCTGAAGTGCCAGACATCAAAATCGTATCGAAAACTCAACCATATCTGGCTAGTAAAAAAAAACAACAGAGAAGAGCTCTCATTTCCTAGTTTCAATTCCGTTTCATAACAACATCTAGGGCGAGAGATTAGTTAAGTGGAAAGTGCAATCAGAATCAACTTCGTGTAAGCTCAAAAATATAAACAAATAATGGTTGCTATAGTACCAAGGTTAAATGACGGTCGGTTTCAAAAGTACAGTCAGATTTGATCAACACTGGTTTTTACCAGTGATGCAATACGTAGGCTAGTTGCTCAGAGATTACAAACTCTGTAAGAACAGCGAGCATCTATTGGACGTGAGCCACTGCAGCAGTTCTGCACTTGAACGTAAACAAGACTACCGACTGGCTCAACATTTGATAACACGCGCAGTGCGGAAAATCGAGCAGTGTTAAATAAAGAAAGAAGTGCATAACGGCGAAGCTAGAAAACGTTTTCTTTTTCAAAATGCATTATTTGTTTTTGCTTTATGAAGGTATCCACGGCAATATTTAAATCGTGTTCACACACGTTAGTGCGCCAATATATATATATATATGTTTATATATATATATATATATCTGTACAAACATATTTTTATATATACATATATATATGCTTAGAAACTTAGATGGGCCCTCCTTACTGGTTGTGCAGGCCCCAGCAAAATTTTTCGAACGATTAGTTTGATATCAGGACGGTGGTGGTTCCTTCAATTCGTTTACTCTTAGCTTTGCTTCCTGACGAAAATGCCGGACTCCCTCTCACCTTAGGAAGCCCTGCAAGGGAATCAATCCCTCACCGTACACCGCAACCCGACAGCCTGGTAGACCTCCCAGCCACGAAATGTATGTGTGTTTGTATGTATGTATGTATGTATGTATGCATGTATGTAAGCATGTATGTATGCATGTTTGTATGTATGTATGTATGTATGAATGCATGATTTAATATATATACTTGCTTTTAAAGTTGTATTCATTCACTTCTTGTTGAGTTTTTATGAAGATTATGAAGGAAGGTGAAACTTGTGCTCAGTACATAGAAGTATAAGTTTTGAAGGCGAGAAACAGATATGGTGCATGTAAAATTCATTCAAAAGCTCGACGCCAACGTACTATTGTGATATTATCGTCTTCTTCGCTTGACGACCGCGGTGATAGAGGAAAACTGTGAGAGGCTTGTTTCTTCGCAACTTTGTGTTCCTGAGATTTGTCCATTCAAATTCGTTCGATCGTAATGAAGACCGAATATGGGCAAATTATGTCACTTCTTTGGTGGTAATTCACGATTAAGTATATTCAATGTTCTGCAAAAATCGAATGCTCTAACCGTTTTCACAAGGACGAATCTGAACCACGTCCATAGGTTCACTGAGATCAAATGCATCATCCCAAGTTTCGCTAGTTTATAAACTCCGATAGCAATCTGCAGGAAGAAGTGCTTTTTTTAATGAAAGAAAACGAAAAAATATCTCTTAAATGATTTCTTATGCTACTGATACGCACTCACCTTCGAATTACAAAATATAAAATGCATTTGTATAAAGGTAAACAATATCGCCACAACATGCTTCGCTATACTTGAAGTCCTACAATTGCTGTCCTCAATGCAGAGAAACATTTCCAAACCAAACAATACGATGCCAGCACTGCCGAAAACTGAAAACGACTACATTCATCGAGAACAGTGGTAACTATATTTACAGTGGACCAAACATTTGTATGTCAAATAGTGCAGAAATTTTGTCATTTCTTGTCCGTTCGTTAGCCAGTCTCTCCCAGCAGACGATGAGCTTATTCGTTGCAGGCCTCCTAAGCGACCCACCCATATACTTCCCTGTAATTTCATTGCAGACTTTTCTCCGAAATGAGCCGTGAAAAACAATCCGGGTAAACGCAAATTATAAGGACGCTTTTGTTCGGCGATTAACTTCGTATCCAGCACATGGGGACACTGCACGTAGCATCGCTGCTAACTGGCTGATAATCCCTTAGTAAGGTATCTCCACGGTTTATAATACATGTATATATATATATATATATATATATATACATATGTGACACCAGAACCATATTTATTCAACTATCTCTCTACCTATTTTTTGCTGAATTTAGTTGGTTAACTACTAACACAATGCTCCTAATCGTAGATACAGGGTGCCAGCTCCTTCCCCGTTGTGATTGGTCTTCTGAATTATCCATTTCTGAAATACGTTTGGTTCTAACTAAAGTGACCTAATTATAAGGAAGTGACGTATATTTTCACCTACCTGAGAATTTTGCAGGACTTTCACTCTCACCAGCCATTTTATGACGAAGTTGTATATTTCGGGGTAAATGACAAATGTATAACAGCAAAAGAAAAACGCAATGCCAAAACCATACATGAATAAGAAGAACGTCTGAAAGAAATAGCGAAAATTTCAAAATTACCACGTTGTTTGGTTTTAACAGTTTGTTTCTTTTTATAATTTTGTACATCATCAGCAGATCCTCCAAAAGCTTACAGTCTCCGCTATCCAGATGTCGGTTTTCCATATTGGTGACACTTCAATTATTAGCGCTATAATTGTCAGTATTAACGCATACAAACACGTCAATAGGCCAATGAAAAAATCTCTGAAATTTGAAGGACGTTAAACAGCTGTGATTACATTTTTTTTATAGAGTTCCAATTCCTCTAAGAAAATGTCAAGGAAAAATCTACATTTTATCCTTGAAGCTCTGCAGCCTTACAGTTCTGCAAAGTGGATTTACTCTGGGTAATAGACTAAATGTGTGCTAGCAATAATTCCTTGTGCAATCACTTACGCAGCTTTTCTTTGCCTAGTCCATGGCATGGAAGCTCGTGGATCAGCAACCAATCCGTATCGAGAAGCATCATTACTTTTTTCCGCATTTATCACCATCACTAAACAGCAGTGGTTATTTGCTGCAAACCGAATCTTTTACAAAAGAACAAGTTGTGCCTCGCAGAGCATTAGTCTGTGCATAGGAGCTGAAAAGGGATAAAGCTTCCTACGTTCATTAACCCCAGAATGATACGACTGGAATTCGACTACATTAAGCATCGTTAGAAGTGATTAAATGCATATCTGGCCTCTACAGTGACTTTCCGTCTCCCACCGATGTGTCGAGTCAGCGCTGCGGTCCTTCTAGACAAGTCTGGCAGCAACTTGCTTTTAACTTTAGTAGTTAATGGCGCGAGGTCGAGCCAAGGAATACGCGTGTATTATACACCTACATCACTACACCATTGGTCTTCTTTAGCTAGTACATACGCTATTCATTCACGGCAAAATTGATTAAAAAATTGATATTTTTGGTTTTTAGTTCGCTTACAAACTGCACCAAAAACGACCCATTTCTCATACTTGCTAGTAATGTCATCGATTTTGTGGACCAACGATTAAATTCTTTCATTACCGCATTGTTAATAATATGTCGTTAATAATATTCGACACACCTGAAGGTGAGCTAGCGTTGCATGCGGTGATTTTAGCATCATAATATCTACTTGGAGTTCCTTTCGGTTCAAGCGAGCCAGTTATGCACGCCATTTAAAGCGAATTTGGCGAAACCAGAAGAAACTGCGTCACATAAAGGTGAGTCTAAAGACGATGCCGTTATGAATCTAACCTGAACGATGTTTAGAAAAAGACAACAACAAGCAGACGGAGGGTCACGATCACAGCAAAGTTGACGAGACCGTGTCAATGTCAATCCAGAAAGCCTGGGATAAAGTGAAAAGAAAATTAACGAGAAACATTTCGCTACAATGATATATTCAATATGCTATTATTCACTTATAAACATAAATACTATAAAACTTGCGTTCTGGAAAACTTTTATAAAGTGGGTACGAATTTATTGAACACTAAACTGCATCATATGTAGTTCTAATAGAAATATAAGTATGAATTTAATAAAGGGAATTCACTGATGATGAATGGGAATGCTTTGCGGTTGGTTAGTAGCACGGTATAGGGGATCGGCAAACAGGCAAGCAAGCACACACTGTTAGGCGAGAAGGCAATGAGGGTTAAGAGGCCAACGTGTTCCCCTCTGTGTGCTGCTCAAATACATAGCGGGCAGGTTGTGCGCTATGCCCTTAGGCTCACTGGTTAGTACCTCTCCACAGAGTGATGTTTAGAATAGAGTTTGCGCTTGGATTGGAAAACAGTGGTGGAAACGTTGATGAAGGTGATGGAAACTGTAGAAAAGATTGCTGTGAAGGTAAATGTTCCCTGCTGTTGCTTTTCGAACACCTAAAAATATCCGGAAAAGTGAAAACACTAAAAAAATGGGTTAACCACTTCTGTAATGACGAAACGAGATTGAAAAAAAATCCAACATTACTCTCCTAATCGTTCATTATGAGAGGATAGAAATCAGCCGATTATTAAATGGCTTTGAGGCACGTAGTTGCCTAATTCGAACGAATGCGAAAAATACAACGAGCAAATCTCTTCCAGGCATTTGAAAAATATGAGGCTACGCATATAGTTAATGGAAGGCATTAAAAATACTGGAAAAATCAATGACTGTGATTTCTGATGTCTCAGTAATGTAGGCTGAGACGATCTTCTTCACGGTTCTTCCCTGCGTTTCTGTGAACATAGGTCATGAAGAATAGGACGAATTATCAAAAACTAATTATATGAAAAAGTTCGAACCATGTTAAGTTACAAGGTCAAATTTAAAATTCGAACCACCTTAAACTACAAGGTCAAATTTAGAGTCATAGCCGACATCAAAAAACCAGAAGCGAGGAAAACGTACACTTATGGTAATTAAGCATGACGATGGTATTCAGTAGAATCCACTAAGAAGAATTGAACTCTGCGCTAGACTTTTATTTTCTTCACAAATTGTCTTGCCTGAAGTTAAAATAATATAATTAGGCACTAATTAGAGCTGCCATTTCTTAACTTAATAATGTGTGCAAAATGTAACAGCGAGTTAGGAAGAAGATATCCCGAATATCTTCGGTGACTTCAAAGCATTGCTGAACCAGCATGTGTGTGTATGTGTGTGAACCGAGCTCATACCGGAATATCCGGAAATGACTTGAGTCATCTGCGTTCCCCTGTGTCAACCAGTTTTACAGAGATATAATGGTGTAACACGAGCAATGTTTCTTTTCTTCGTATTCTTGTTGAGCAAACGCGAGGTGTTATTTTATTCTTTATTTACGTACAAGCTGACGTTTCGGCGGATTTCGCCTTCCTCAGGGCCTGGAAAGGTTAAGTAGACATCAATCTATTCGGCGAAACACCTCAATAACCAAACAAAGAAAATGCTAAACCAAGATTTCAATCACATTGAACACAGCCTTGCACACACACCGCTTTCTATGAGGTTTCCACTAAGTATGTCACGTAGAGACCAACCGCACAGAAATCACATGGAAGCATAATGTGCCTCTACCATCAGAATAGCAGTCTTATATACTGCCCTATATCACGCATGATAATGAGGCATTCTTCCCTGCAGTTCATTTTCGGATTTCTGGAATTAATTCAGAGTGCCTCGAGAGTTTTTCGCGCCTGTGCTCTTGATTCGCGTGCGAGGATCGTGACACATTCTTCAAAGTCCTCCCCGTTATGCCTCTGGGTCCATTTCTAGTGGATAGGTGTAGAGGAATTCTAGCTCAGGATAGGTGTAGAGGAATTCCTAGGCCTCCAAACGACAACTCTAGCGATAGAAGGGTCCCGTTTATCCTACCTTTTATCTCAAAAGATATAAGTACAGCTATAAAAGGCTGTTTAAGAAGGGCGAGTTTAGAGAATTCGGTAAGCGTAGTTGAAATACCACCGAGTAATCTTAAGCGTCAGCTAGTTCGTAACCGCTTATGTGACCGTCTATGTGCAACTCAAAATTGCATAATTTTCCCCGTGGTAGAGACGGTGATTGCATGAGCTCGGGTATAGTTTATCTGTTCTCCTGTAAGACGTGTGGTGACGAATACATTGGCGAAACGGGCAGACCCCTCTGTGTCCGCATAAAAGAACACCTAGCCGGCAAACATAGACCAAATACCCCGCTAGGCATGCATAGGACCGAGAGACATAACGGGGACGACTTTGAAGTATGTGTCACGATCCTCGCACAGAAATCGAGAACACAAACGCGCAGAACTCTCGAGGCGTTCTGGATTAATTCCAGAAATCCGAAAATGAACTGCAGGGAAGAATGCCTTATTATCACGCGTGATATTGGGCAGTATATAAAACTGCTTTTCTGATGTGAGGGGCACATTATACTTCCATGTGATTTCTGTGCGGTTGGTCTCTACGTGACATACTTAGTGGAAACCTCACATGATGAGTGGGGCGCATTATACTTCCATGTGATTTCTGTGCGGTTGGTCTCTACGTGACATACTTAGTGGAAACCTCATAGAAAGCGGTGAGTGTGCAAAACTGTGTTCAAAGTGATTGAAATCTTGGTTTAGAGTTTCTCTGTTTGGTTATCGAGGCGTTTGGCCGAGTAGATTGCTATCAACTTGACCTTTCCAGGCTCTGAGGAAGGCAAAATCCGCCGAAACGTAAGCTTATTCGTGAATAAAGAATAATAACACCTCGCGTTTGCTCAAAAAAAATACGAAGAATTACTTGATCAATGCCGAGGTTAATAGAAAGTCGGTCGTGGGAATTAAACAAAGATTTAAACCACACTGACCACAGAATAGCTTCTTTGCACACTCACCGCTTTCTATGAGTCTATCCACTGAATATGTCGCGTGGAGACCAACCCCATAGAATTCACATGGAAGCGTAATGTGCTCTTCCTATTAGAATAACAGGCCTATATACTGCCCAATATCACGCGTGATAATGAGGCATTCTTTCCTGCGGTTCATTTTCGGATTTCTGGATTTAATCCGGGACGCCTCGAGAGTTTTGCTCGCTTGTGTTCTTGATTTCTGCGCGAGGATCGTGACACGTGCTTCAAAGTCCTCCCCGTTATGTCTCTGGTTCCTATGCGTGCCTAGTGGGGTATTTGGTTTACGTTTACCGACTAGGTGTTCTTTTATGCGGGCACAGAGTGGTCTTCCCGTTTCGCCAATGTATTCGTCTCCGTGCGCTTTACAGGAGATCAAATTTCTTATCTTCTATTAATTTCCGTCGGCTTCACCTATTCTTGCACTGAAGCCACCAACAACGAATTTGTGAAACGACTTCCCGTCCCGGATTGCTTTTTCTAACTAGTTGTAAAACGTGTTCAGCTAACCCTCACCACCTGTACATGTTGGTGAGTAGCAGTTCATGATAATGACTTTGTTCCTACGCGCTAATTGGAGATGAAGGATGGCCAAACGCAATGATGGCTTTTGTGTGAGGACACTAGATTTCTATCATATGAAAAAACAAAAAATCGAATGCTTGGAATGTTTCGTAACAGAAATTTCCTTCCATGAATGCCGGCGGTTTCGTCACCTAATTTGCCTAAGTCGGTCTTCTTGCTACTCGTCTCTTGTAGCACTATCACGTTGAATTTGATGTAGCAGCATACTCAAAAAACAGAGTGAAGGTGGGTGCCGGAAAAGACTGTTTAGGCGTTAAAGGTGCACAACAAGAAGCAGTCTCAATGGAGCGTCGTGGGCGTTGCTCACTTTTTTTCTGTTTCCAATAACCCCCTTTGCAAATTCAAATTTGGTCGCCGTTCATCGGTTGTCTGCTCGCCCGACGTTCTAGACGGAGACGCTCCATGTGCGGTGTGCTGAGGTCAGACCTTTGCTAGTTTAGTAATTGTGGATCCCTTTAGTCACGAGGTTAGCCTGGGAGAAGCTTTCTTCATGTATTCACCACCCAAGGTAGACGCCGCTCCTGCTGATCAGAGGGAGATTTGCTGATATGAGACTAATTTTATACCAGTACGTTGGTGATTCCTGGCATTAGTTTGCTAGCTGGTCTCCCGATTGGAAGCGGCGGACCATTTCTAGGCTTGGAAGGCCCTGTTGGGGCATGAATCCACTGATGTACATCGCAGTCCAGACACTCAGAAACACCTCCAAGCTACGATGAGCCGGTAAACCGTAGGGATAGAAATTTCAACAATATGGGTAATGGGCAAATGTATTTTCACAATACTATTGAACTGTGGTTCGCTAAAACTTTGTTCTTCTTTTAATTCATCCACACCGTCATCTAATTTTGTTTTACTGAATGCCTCCTCATCTGAGTAGCATAAGTGTTGCGCGAAAAACGCTAGCAGAAAGTAAAACGAGTGAAATATTCTATGTCTTATTCCATGTGTCCTTTCCAACACATTTAAGGGTCAGCTTCAAGAAAAAATTTCGAGTCGTAAAAACAATTTTTGGCGGTTCGAAAATAGTTTTGCTATTCACTGTGTGCTAGCTAGCATAATACTGACTGCTATAGGGTGGATTATCCATTGAATAACAGACCATTATCAGCGGATGGTCATATAAACAACAACCACCCTGTACAGAAGAGCGCTGCAGTGTGAGCATGCCTCATTCGTGCGGCGTTCACTGAAGAAGATCCCGTCTCGGTACGACAACAAAGACGCCACAACGAGAACATGAACAACAGTGGACCACTGACTCGCATCATCAGCTTTAATGAAGACGAAGGTTTCGAAAGGTTAGCCGAAACGAAGATGTTTATCAATCTCGTGTAAGTTCAACAATTTAAAAACATTTTTTGGTTTTAGAAAAAATTCTAACTCGATGAGCGTCGCTTCAGTAGTACCCACTCTCGAAGCTTCAACCACATCAGAAGTACACTCATTTTCATCACTGACACTTGAGAAAATTTTTCACAAATTTTTTTCGCGTTCATTTTTTACCGGATATAGAGCTTATGTTTTACACGGGTTTGGTCTGAAGTTATGTTGAGAAATTCCTTCCTTTGAGAGCTCACCCCGTGCAAAAATAGCGATTCATGTTATCGTAATTTGGTCCTGAAAAGCTTAAATTGACAACATTTTTCTATTTTCCGTTTGTGATTGAGTCGGCAAAAATTTTTCAGCTGTTATTTGGCCACAACATTCAACTCATGCAAAAGATTTATTGGTCAATAAACCAGATAGAAAATTTGCTTCTCCTCTAACAGCAAAGTCGCTAAAGTTTTTATCGAAGAACTGCAATCATCCTACTAAATCAGACTAAAATAATGAAGCAGCATGTCTCATATGGGTTTGCAAAGAACCATACCTCAATTCAGAACAAAATTCGTCTATAGAAAAAAGCTATTTGAATTTTCAAATTATTGCTAAAGTGAAGCAGATTTGTGTACTACCTTGTCTGAAATTCAGGAGTTCTTGGGGAAGCGAAGTCACTGATCGAAATTCTTCACGAAGTGATAACCGCATGGCAAGAGGTCTGACGAGTACGTGGATGAGGGTGAGCTTAGGAGTGCAGCTCCTTTAATATTTGCATAGTCGCCTGCATTATGCGTGGCCACGCGTTATCGTTGAGAAGCATTGGTTGACTACCTGTTGACTAATGAGGGCTGCAGCCGTTGAAGTTTCTGGTGTAGCTTGTCTATTTGCAGGACATACTCCTCCACCATAATCGTTTCACCCGAATTCAAAACTTGTAACGGTCGAAACCATTTGCATACCACCGAACGGTCAGCATTACCTTCGTTTGCTGCACTTTTGGGCATAGGAGTTGCTGCAGAACTTCGTTGTGTCCAATCTACTGGGCCAGAAGTCGCCTGCTGTTGTAGAGGATTCAATTCTCATATCATATCATAATGCGGTCAAAAAGCAGGTTATAATGGTTGAGCAGAAAAAGATCCAAGGACACCTCAAAAAGGGTGGTTTCTTTGGACCTCATTCAATTCGTGTGGCTTCCATTTATTGAGCTTCCTAAACATTAAAACTTCCTTGACTTGTTGAAGGAATAAATTGAAGTGTTATATCGAGTTTCCTTTTTAAAGATCTTAAACAACTGTACGTGTATTTGCTTATAGGAAAGCCTTCAATTCGTCGTCGCCAGTAGAAGATGGGGCGTCCATGGTCTTCCTCATGTTCAACGTCGAATTCGTCACAACGAAATCTTCGACACCGGTGTTGCATCGTGAGTTTGTTAATACTTCCTTGGTCCCATATCTCTTTAGTGCTCTTAGTATCTACCTTTCGAATTCATAGACACAGATTTGTTGCAATTGTCGTTTTTACACGTGAAATTCTAACCTTCGAAATTTGTCAAAAGCGCAATTTATATATCTGGATTCTTGGACGGCCGTTTTCACTGGTTGCGCGGGCCCCAGCACAATTTCCATTTTTCGTAGATTTGCTGATCTAGCCATTGTGGTTCCCAGCTCCCAATTTCGGCCAGGCCAAAGCCTGGTCCAGTTCTTCACCGCTACAAGCAGCTGCCACCCTTGCGGATCAGAGGGAGATTTGCACCATGCGAGTAGTTTGATACCAGTAGGGTAGAAGATCTCGGTATTGGTTTAATTTTCTTAGCTGGGTTACCTAGTGGAAAAGCCGGACTCCTTATCAACTTGGGAGACTCTGCCGGGTGATGAATCCACTCACTGTAAATCTCAGCCCGACATCCAGGAACACCTCCCAGTCACCATGAGGCGCTAAACCGTTGGAAGGAATTATATATATAATTCAATTAAAGCGAGCGAAAGTGCATAAAATGAGCTTGTGGTATCAATGATGTGTAATAGTAAAGGTTGCGAAAATAGTATACCATTTTCCGACTAACCCACTTATTACTAAACCAGGTGTAAGGTCCTTAGGTCATCATCGCAGATATGATGGCTTGTTTCTGGATGTAGACGGATTCCGAAGATGGACTTCTTTTCCGTAGTTTGTACTAATGACTTACATCTTCCGTATTCTAGTAGCCATTTTTTTGGTATATGCGTAATTCCATAAATGCATGCATTATAAACTGCTTTTCCACGACTTTTAGGGCAAAAGTCACCACATAAATAGCTATCAAAGGCATGGGAAGTGGTTTAGATGTGCCTCTAGCGAACAAGATCGAAGGTAAAACGAGGGGATTGATAGGCAAAACATGATGCTCTAAATTCCAAAACACTCATGATTATAGAAAAATTTTTTGTGAAACACTGCAGATGATTTTGAAAGCTTTTACCACATCTGCCTTAATGATGTTTACAAAAAGTATATTAGAACAGACACTGGCTGTCGATATAGCACGTTGGAATGGCTTATTGCTACTCTAAGTCTTTCTGTCCTTCATCTTAACTTTTTTTCTAGAAGTGTAGGAATAAACCATCTGTGTAAATAATCTCAACTCGCTTTTCGTTAAAATAGAAAACACAGTAGCGAAAAATTTATGAAATATCGAATCAGTTTTTTTTGGATCATAGGTTTGCAAAGTCATCATTTTCAGCTGATTTGCGAACATTCAGGACTGATATTTTATGGGTGTCACCTGATCGAAGGGCGGTGTAAGCATACTATCATGCCGCTCCACAGTCGCTTTCAAGTGGTTTTTCCGTCCCCAGTCCGGAATTCGTTTACCGTTCAATGAAGGGAAGCCGTTCTAATGAAGGAAGCACGTTTTCGAGCTCATGTTATGAGATCAGATCCAGGTAGCATATTCTGCATGCCTTTGGACCAAAGAGAAAAATTCGTTAACTAGTCTTAATTCCTATTTTTATTTACATGGAAACCAGAAAATTTTAGAGCACGAAGTTGAGATTTTTCACGTAAGAGTCTGAGGAAAATCTTTCGTTGAGCATCCTTCATTATTTTCGCCTCGTTTGTCTATAAAAACACTTAGTAAATTTTCTTTGGTTTTTCCGCGTATTGCAGTAGTTTGTGAATCATAAACTTTTTCACAAGCCGGTATGCGGGAATTATGCAGATGGCAGCTATAAAACTCTCAAAAATGTATTAGCGAGATGAGGTTGTGATGGGATGTCTCAATAACAGTTTCATCTAGCGCTTTGTATGGCTAGACCAGCACAGATGAAATAGAATGAGTCTAAAGAATACTTCCGGCGCTTTGATGATTCGTCGGACTTTTGGGAAAAAACATATCAAACCAATCAAATAATATTCCAAAACCCAAAATTCGTACCTAGAACGCTTTTGTATGTTCTATATGTTTTTTTACATTTTTCTAGTAACTCTCACAAGGCGATAATAAATAAATCTACTTCTTCATTGACCGACAATGTATTATTACTAATATTACTATTACTATATTTTACTCACGCCTTTATCATACATGAACTAACCTAAATTAAGGGATCTCCATCAATTTGCTAATTAGACTAGATGGCTCATTCTCATCTAATAGATAAGACGTTAACAGCAGTTCAAGAGCAAACGCTTCAGTTTCAGACGGATTCGAAGGCAAGAATCTTGTTTTTGCGTTCCGGATTTGTAATATGTCTTCGTTGTGCACCTAAACACTTTCCATAAAATGTGTGTGCGTGTGTGTGTGTGTGTGTGTGTGTGTGTGTGTGTGTGTGTGTGTGTGTGTGTGTGTGTTTGTGTGTGTGTGTGAAAGAAAAGGAAAAACGGTAGAATTGAGAGCTTCATACGAAAATTATGATCACCTACGCATTCCTTTAGCGAGTGGCATCCATGAACAGCCTCAGGACACAAACGGTGTTAAGTAAAAGCTTAAAGTATCGCAAATGTTCATTGAACAATCAATGAGGTTGCATGTAGTGTGGACAGTATTTTCATAGATGTGATGGCGAACACTTATGTTCGCACCATTTGTGAAAAAAATTGCAAGGACTACTATAATACTGCGAGTATTGAACTGAGCTATTCTTGTTGATTAATTAACTGCTAGCCCTCACTAGCAGCCTCTCATCCCGTCTCGTGAGTGTTTTTCGCTGAGGTGGATAACAAAGGTAATGGATCGTCTTGTGTAACTTTTCAAAAAACAGCCATTCAATGAGTAATCCATCACTGTTGTTTGCTGATGACATTACTGAACAGACGACATAGAATATTACGAAAATCGAAAAGTGTTCCAAAATGATTACCCTCATTACAACTTCTCCTGAGTTCTTAAACTTATTGGAACTCTAAATGATTCCACTGTAGAGGAATTATTATTAAATCGAGGTTTAATTTGTAGGTTTTTATACGAGCCTGATGCAAGCACATCATATCACGTGGGCTTTCAAATAATCCTGATTAAATGGCGCCATTTGGTTTATTATCATTGTCAGCTACTAGAAGGCTTTTTAAATGCTGACGTATGCATATATACACATTTATGCATACATATATACATATATATATATACACAGAAAGGCCTAACAAGGTATTACAAAAACATACTTTTGTTCAGTTTATCCTTCAGGCAATACTGCATGTTCCAGATGCAAATTAATGACTGAGAAAAAGTGGCATTTTGATGTTTGAGGGTTTAAAACATGGAAGTGTTAGTTATAAGATATTATGTATTGGAGCGAGTTGTAGTGATGAAAAGCTTCGGCCTTAGTGTAAGACAATTAATGCTTTCAGTCCATTGGTGCTCATCTCTGGGAGACCGGTACAAGCGACTGATCCTCATTGCTACGGTTTCGTCTGAGGTGCTTACTGCTGTGTTTGTGAGGCTAATTGCTACCGTCATTACAAAGCAGCGTTACCAGATTTGTGCCATGTTCACCGTAATCTAAACGGCCAAACATCACCAGGATATGAATGGAAGTACCAAAATTTGCTACGATAATGTACGGTTTCCGCCTGATCAGTTGCCATCAAATCGTCCATTCACCCGATCAACTCGAGTTGATTTGACTTCGACATCGATTTCAAACGCTAAAAACTACAGATCCGCTTGCTTTTCTCGTCCCGTTCATTCGAAAGGAACATCACTGAGTGAGTTTTTTCGAAATGCCTTTTTTGAAAAGATTCTCTTCCATTTTAAGATCTTATTTTTTTTAAGAAATGGTAGTATTACAAGCGGACAGAGTGAAGCACTTTCCTTGAAATAACATTCGTTTTAGTGAACGGATTATGTAAGGAAAGCATTAGTACCCATTACTGTTTATCTTTTGTAATCCATTGAATTGGTAAAGCTCTTTAACTGAACGTTATAAGAATTTTCTCATTTTAATCAGAACTGACTGCTGTTGTTGTACAGTGACGGCTGTTTGATGGTGTTGGCCACCCTCTGCCAAATGTTGGTTTAATCGGAAGACAGCTGTTTCATGAAGGTTTTTGAGAAATCGATATCAGAGGATTAGAAAGAAACTTTTTGCCTGATATTTTTCACGTTTCACTACCATTTTACTTCATCGCTGCCAAAAAATTTTCTGATCCATTTCAAGTAGCATAGCGCTTGAAGAAGTAGTGAAAAGTAGAGTCCCCTTCAACAACGTCGAATTTTACATTTAAATTCTTCTCCGTCTTGTGTTTTCATCTAGTGCAGTAGGAACTTGTGTAATTCAAATCTCTTTGGCGAAGGCAGAATACTGTAGAGGCAAGTTTAAATCAAGAATGTGGACGATCAAAGGATTTCCTTTATAACGGTCGGTGAATATACTTTAGAAAGCTCGGTATGTAGAAGATAGACCTGATAAGATACCTTGAAGAGTGAAGAAAAGGTCCCAAAAAATGCTGATAGGAAAGTTCCAAATAGTTCCAAGTAAAGTCAGTATATGCTTATCATGTTCCGAAATACTGGTTATACCACTTTCTAGTCATCAGAGGGTTTTTCCAAAGGATTTCTATTGTTGATCGCAACTATGTAGGAGGTCACGGTTATCTAGATAAAGAATAAACACCTTTCGAAGCAGCAAATGCAGGCGATGCTTTCTCACATTGCTGTCAATGCTTGTGTTATACCCCTTCCATACACGGGTGATGGACACTTTAAATAAATCATTCTTCTAGAATACTTTACTTGGAGTCTTGGTTGTAAGCGTAGCACCAGCATTTATTTAGTAGGAGCACGCCTAGGAGATTCAAAGTGATTGGTCCTCTGGTCTCGTCGAGTTGATTGCAACCGATTCGAAAAACAAATATTCTTGATCTATTTCATTTAAACTTCTAATTCAATGCATTTTCGACGACATGCGTTGATTTAAATGCATATGTGATCATGAATAACCTACTCTTTAAACTTTGCACAAACATATCTAAGCTCATTGAGTTCTTTGAAAGAAACAAAAATGATTAGAATTTGCACATCCTTGTCAAAGCGATGCAGTTTTTCCATTTTACCGAGACAAAATTCTGGAAATGTTTACTCCACAAAATATTTTTTCCGCCGCTCTTTTCTTATCCACAATTGTGTCCCAAGCAACGAACCGATTAAAGAAGCTGAACGAAGCGACGAAGTCCACAAATTCTCTTAATATTTGTAGATGTTGGCTTTTTGTTAGACCATCAAAAAACGGCAAAATTAAAGCAAATTTAAAGCAATGGGATCGTTCTTTAAAAACTTGTATAAAAACACATGTGTGTAAATATGCGTGTATATATATATATATATATATATGCAGGGACTGGTGTAGCACGGTAGTTAGAGATACCTTCCAATCCACATCTAATCCCTGCTTCGATAATACGTCTCGTGTTCGCAAAGCCATCTCTTTACTCTAGTATTGGTTATTTCGTACCCTCTTGCTTGGAAGGATTTCAGTATTGACATTATACAACGTAAGGCTACAGCAATTCATTTTATTAGCCAGATCTTACATTCGATCTAGCCTTCAGTGCCCGAGGCGTGGGGCAGGGGAGGAGGATCTGCGGGAGGAAATCGCCCAAAAATGCGTTCCAAGAGAGAAAAGCGCAAAAAACGACCGCCCGGTCGAAGTGGACGAGTTGTCCTTCTCAACGCTATGAAACGCCTCCGAACGCGATCTTCGCGCGGTTTTCGCTATTTGTAGCCGGCCGTGAGCTAGTCACGCGCTCAGTCACGCCTACGGCGGAAACTGTATCCGAGGACGAGTTATCCGTACGCGGACGAGTTGTCTGCCGAAACAACAAAAAACGCGATTATCGCCGCTCCGACGTTATTTGCAGCCGGTTGTCAATAGTGCTGGACTGTCTAATGTACCGTGGACAAGGAAAATGCAAAAATTTTTGTGGAATCGAGACTTGTTTTCAGTCTCTACTAATCTCGCTAAGTTCCATTGTAATACTACGGCATTCGGTGTCTTTGGAGGTAATGCTAGTGTGTTTCGACCCATTAAGGTCTAATCGCAACGGATTCTGATACGTATAGAACAGAACTACAATGAAGTCGAATTCGTGACGCTGTATCTCTTTTCATTTTAGTTCTAACAAAAATAATTTTATATATACATGTTCACAGATAACTGTAAAGCAATTAGGCCCTACTATTGGGGCAGAATCTCTTACATGGGTTACTAACTCGCAACTGCCCTCGTTTTAGTTGTCGAAGATTTATAGCTAGTTTTCGAATAACCAACATATTAATCGACCCACAATAGTATTACAATGTTAATAGCTGATAATGTCTAAGATTAACAAATGATTTAAGCCGCTCACTATTGCTCCAAATAACGGCTCATCTAAAACCACTGATAGTTTGTAACCAAATATGATTACCAACTGAACACTTTCGACGATCGTTTAACCAGTCCTTTAAGTCTGCTCTACGAGTTCAGACCTAAGAAGCACTCTAAAACTCGCTTTCACCTAATCGCTGCCTTTTTTCCGCATAAGAGCGATTTCCTGCTACTCAACAATTGCAATGGCTCTAATCATCAAACATTTACAAAAAGTTTTCAGCCACGCAAGCTGTCGTACACATTGAAGAAAGCAGCTTTCATCACTCAATGGTAGTTACCAAAATAAACTCCTTTCTAATCTCATCATTAATCAATAAGCTACTGTGCTTTTGATAAAGTTGCACAGTTTCCTAATATAAAATTAATCTCATGGTAGGCAACATTTTGGCAGATATCGTCTTCTTCAGGGTCTGAAAAGGTCACATTAACATACAGTCTATTCTGCAAGTTTCTTTCCTCGCAAACTGAACCAATAACAAAACCCAAAACCTACATTCCAGTTGCACGGCTCACATTTTTTGAGCAAAATCCACCATTTCCTGTGTCAACTCATTTGCTTGAAAAATGAGATCAATCACAGAGGGTTCACATGAGATAAGGAATATACCTCTCTCTGATCAAAAATCATGTCTCGAACCGTCACTTGTGGAATTAATGTCATAAAGCATAACTCAAAAACACTATCGAATTTATGCATTTTGTACTGAATATTACCTGCATGTATGTTCTTTTGTACCGTTTAAAACTTATTTCTTGCATAGCTATTAGCTCGTAACATTTTATCGGCATTTTATTTGTAACGATTTCAAGTTGGTTAAAATTATCCTCTCTTTAGAAGATAATTGTATCCGTTATTCTTTTGATAAAGCAAGCGAGATCCTTGTTGTATATTTTTTCACACGAGCTGAGGTTTCGTCGGCTTTTGCCTTCTTCAGAGCCAGGAAAGGTCAAGTTGACTATAATTTAGTCACCCAAACACCTCTATGACCTCAACAGAAAAACCGCGATACCTAATTTTCAATCACATTGGATATAAAATAGCTTCTTTACCACCACTCTCATTGATTGTTTCGCTGAGTATTTCACGTACAGGGCAACTGTATAGAGCACATATAGCTAGGTAATAAGCCACTCACTCTCACGTCAAAGTGTCTGTCTCTGATGTTGTGTGAGATCTCGGGCGGTAATGAGGTATTCTTCTCTGCGGTTCATTTTTCGACTGTTGACATTTGTCAAGCATACTTAAAGAGCTTTGCGCGCTGAAGTTTTAGGTTTCCGTTTGGTCTTAACAACTTGCACTTTAAAACCATCTCCGTTATCTCTCTATGTCCTGTGAACTTCTAATGATGTATTTAGTCTAACTTCATGTTTGTCCACTAGGTGTTATTTTGTATGAACCCACAGTGGTTTAAGCATTTTCCTACTATGTCGGCCACCGCACGCTTTGTAAGAGATCAGATAAACTGTATCCGAACTTACGTAATCACATTCTCTACCGTTAGAGCAAATTGTGCAACTTTATGTTATATATAGATAGACATAGGGCGCGGGTGGCGAAGTGGTTGGTGGCGCTACTGCGACACACACGTGGAATCGATCTCCACACCTATGGCCCACCGAGCCTTCCATCTCTCCGGGGTAGGCGAATTGATACCAGACTTGTCTGGAAGGATAACAGCACTGGTTCGATACATCGGCAGGCCACCGCGAATCATTGTAAAGGCCAAATATGTATTCAGTCACCTCCAACGATACTTAATGAAGTCGAATGCACGGCACATCCCTCAGAGATTGATCAACGCCAAGAGCTTCATCTTTTTATTATATACAGACATACAAACCGTTACGAACTAACTGACATCTTTGATGTGTTGTATAGTATTCAAATCACCCTTTGATCTCTCTTAAGTAAAATTTATAATGTGGTCTGAGTGTTCATTCAGCAACTGAAAGCGCTTGTCCATCTCTAATTGTGTAGAGCAGATGATGACACAATTTCTACATGTCTACAGTAGAATAATGTCAAGAGATCGACCACTGGTGATTCCATCTTGGACATAAAGGCAATAGCACGGCTTGGTGCCAGTGATTACTCTCCCATCTCCGGCATTCTGATTTGTTCGTAATATGTTCAGGATCATCCGAAAATTGAGTAGTTTAGGCATTCTTTCGCAATATTTAACCTAATGAGTTAAAACTTGGACATTAAGAAACGATAAAATTTGAAGTGTTGCAAATGTTTCGGGAAGTTTTGCAGTGGAAATATAATAAATTGTGTTGGAGAAAAAGGCCCCATCTGAATTGCTGTGAAAAGATAACGCCAGAAAAGCACTGTTAGAAATTCCATGAAATGAATAAAAATTTCAGTATTAGTCACCTGAACAGGCCTAATCTTCTGTTACGAATACAGTTGGCCAGACCGCGCACACGATACCATAGAAGTTGCACAACTAGCACTGTAGAAGCTGAATGAGTTGGGCTAGAGGACAATGGCTCACTCAGCTGGACATCGCATCAACCTACTTTTTCAAGCACATGGGCGGCTACTCTTGACTAAATATTTCCAGTAGATACGTCGTTGCTACATATATCATCAGTGAATTCTTCATTTCCAGAATTCCAGACTTCCATGCTACTGGAATTAATAAACCTGTATTTTGTCAGGCAAAAATGTGCAGATTCCAGTCGCTTCTCATTGCTTAAATTAATGAATTTCCTTAAGACTAATTAAATTTTTAAATCTTTCGCACAAGGATTAATTCTCGGCCAGACTATTAAAGCGAAATGAAAAGTTAGCACCATATACAATGAGGGGTTTCAGTTCTTTACTTCTACACGCTTAAGAAAGCGCCACATGTTCAGATGCATACAGTTCTAAGCTTTCATTCGCAAATCTGCTAAGCATTAAGAACTTCCCTGTTTTTCCATCATAATTCTTTCAGTTAGTGAACAGTAACGGAATAAAGTTACTATCATCAAGGTTCAAAATGGAAGAAATGATATGAACTAGCTGGGATACATGCAAAGCGAAGGACCTGGATGGTGCAGTGGTGAAGTGCGCTGCTCCCCGGTAAGGACAACAGCGCGTGTTCGTTTCCCACTGCATACACCTGTGTTCCGGAGTTCTGCAAATATCTCAGCACTTCATACGAGAAACGATATGATTTTAGTAGCAATCACATGTTGTGAACACTTTTTGAATCGCAAGAGGCAATAGACAAATTTTAGAGATAAGGTTTCGGAGAAAAGTAATAGGAGACCGAATATTCGTTCCACGTAGTCCTGTATTATGTGTGAAGTTTTGAACTAATTTGTTTTATGTGACTTTCAAATCACTCGTAGTGGTTTTTTTTATGTAAAAATAGGTATATGCGAAGCGTAGCATGTGTCCGCTGTATTATTGCAGCACATCGTCACTTCGATTAAGATTTCCCTTTGTTAAAACTTTACCATCATGATTTCTACACTCTTCGTTTTAGTAAGTGAGAAGATGTTTCTCATTACATGGCTAGCAAGTCGTATGACTGTCACGCGAAAATTGGAATATTCACGAGCTTTCCAACTTTCATGCCAATGAATCTCCACCACAGGCAGCAACATCATCGTCTGATTCTTAAAATTACTGCTATTCAAGCTGGTGAGAATGTCTGTTGTGAGGTCACCTCGTTCCGTCGAAAATGATCTTGTTAGAGTCGCTACGGTATCAGGAAAGTTTACATGGTTCTCAATATTGCGGTTTTCTAAAACGTCAAAATAGTCAATGTCGTTGTTTTTGATGTTATTGATCGATGGCTGACGTTTCGGCGACTTCGCCTTCCTCAGATCCTGGGCGTATTTTATGTTAGAATACTTTTTATAATACCTTATCCTAACCCAGCTGTTAAAAGTCACTCCAACCCATCTACCTAACACCAAAATATTTCTAGATCATCTAAGGCGCGCGCAACCAAACAGCACGCATATAGTGGAGTCATTCGATGTTAGTTCACTTTACACCAACGTGTCCAATGACCCCCCAATGCAAACCATTTTCGAGTTGCTCGTAGAGCATGAAAAGAAAATAAAAATGCACGGCTTATCGATTGCGCAACTAATGACCCTCTTAAAGCAGTGTCTTAGTTGTTCAATCTTTAGGTGGTCTGGAAAATATTTTGCACAAATTAGAGGGTTGGCGATGGGGCAGCGTTAAGCACCAAGCCTTGCCATCGCTTTCATGTCTAAGGTGGAAGCTCCAGTTCTCGATCACCGACCCTTACTCTACTCTCGACACTGAGACGACTGCTTCATCGTCTGTACCACACAAGAACAGATGGATGAGTGCTTTGAATTATTAAACCGACAGTCAGAGTATACAAAATTTACGCGAGAAAAACCTACCGAGTACTGGCTTCCATTCTTAAACATCCAAATAAAGCTCTCAGTAAGTGGCTATTTAACAAAATGGTATCGCAAGCCAAGTAGTAAAAACATTCTAGTCCACTGCCTCTCCTGTCATCCTTCACACATGAAAAAAGCACTTATCAAGAATATGTATCGTACGGATACAAATGTGTGTACAGGAGGAGAGGAAAGGAAGGAATCGCGAAACCTGGCACGAAAAGTTGCCATTTATAATGGCTACGAAGCAGAAGCCGCTCGGGTTAGACAAAAATGTAGGGTAGTTTCCCAAAATAATATTTCAGACGAAAGTAGGATCCCCTTTAAGCTGCCCTTCATATCAAATGAAATAAGTCACGCCATTAAGACGTGCTTAAGAAAAGTGGTTTTAAAAATTATGTAACGATTATTGCCATCCCACCCAATACCCTACGCCGCCAGTTAGTTCGAAACCGTCTCTATGATCGTTTGTGCCACTCAGAAAACTGTACGATCTGTCCTAACGGGAGAGACGGAGATTGCATGAGTTTAGGTATAATATACTTGATCTCATGTAATGCATGCGGCGAGGAATATATCGGGGAAACGGGTAGACCACTTTGTGTTCGCATAAAAGAACATCTAGATGGGAAAGCTGAAATCCGTTTAAACACCCCTTTAGGTACGCATAGGGCACAAAAGCACAACGGCGATGATTTTGAAGTGAATGTGCGGATCCTAGTGTAGGAATCAAAAACATCAACGCGCAAAACTCTTGAGGCGTTTTGGATAAATTTCAAAAATCCAAAGATGAACCGAAGGACGAATGCCTCACTATCACGCGTGACCCGGCGCTCTATTTCAAAATGATATTTTGATCCCGGGATATGTCTTGCTTGCGACTCCACGTGTGGGCCAGTCCCACACGTAACATCACGGTGAGTGGCCTTTCTGTTCAATATGGCGTCTATTTGAAAGTTTGATCTTCATTAACACTTTAACCTTCTTTTCCACCGAATAATAAAAAAGTATTCTAACATAAAATACGCCCAGGCTCTGAGAAAGGCGTAGTCGCCGAAAAATTAGCCATCGTTCAATAACATCAAAAACAACGAAGATCTGTGCCAACCTCGCATCAGCTTAAGAAGATCAGTTTATAAGATCACATAAATATATCAACTATCTATGCCGAGGTTTATAGAAACTCGGTCTTTCGAGCTGTCAAAATAGTCAGTAAAAAGTGAGGAGAATTGGCCTCGTACTGAGTGCGTAGTCGTTAAACTCCCCTAGTTCGCATTGTTCTTCATTAGGATGGCGGCGAGTGAAATCGAATCACAACAACTTGCATCGTTCACAACCTCGCAGTGCTTGATCTGAGAACTCTCATTGTTAATTCCAGCCGAAGTATGGAAGGATCTCTTTGCTGTTACTCAATATAGCTTTTCACGTTTAGTGAATTCTCTTTCTCTCTTTCTCACTGCTGTAATCTTGAATCAGAGTCAGTTATGAATTATTACCCCTCGGAAATCAATTGCATGAAAAAATCTACTAAAACGTGGAAAACAGGGCGAAATTTCTTTTAAGTTTACCGTACGGACATTTTTATAAAAGCGATTGCATGAATTACAGCTTTGATAATTATTAGAGCATATCAAAATCCTTTTCATCGTCTCTGCAATTCTTGCCGATTCGTTGATTCTTTGCTCAGTGTTCTGCTCGTTTTCTATCAACCAAAGATTCTTTGAAGCATTTTCCTTCTTTTAAACTGGTTAAGAACCACTTGTAGTGTTTTCTATTTTATCACCCTTCTCAAATTGTTGCCAACGAACGATATTGTAAGTGTTAGCTGTAAGTGTTGGAAAGCTGGTAGAGATAGTTCACCGTTTCGACTGCATGAAATTCTTTCTAGAGAACATGGACTCTCTCTGTTCAAAGCAACAACATCGACTGCACATAACCTTTACTCAGTAGAATTTTAGCTCTAAAGTGCTTAGGACTACTTGGCGTTAATAACAATAGTGGAAATATGTTCACTATGAGTAATAAGCATTAAGGGACTTTCAATTTCGTTACCGTATCTCTTATCCTAGTAAGGCGTTCGTCTGTTTTGCGGTATATGGTTTTTTCGAGAAACTTTGATACATCAATATTAGGTTTAGCGACACCTATCAAAGTCAGAAAACGAGGTGAGTGAAATGAAGTGTTTATATTGTCCTCAAGGATATTTTCTTGTAAGAAATTGTAGTGTAATCGGAATGGATCTTTTTCAAAAAATAACACAGACTTGTTATGAATAGGTGAACAATTTACAGAAAAAACAAATCATATTGGTTTCTTCAACTTTCAAATTCTCTATAATGTTTAGCATTTCGCAGTTCTTAGTAGGGCAGTAAAAAGAGATCAATAGACTTAGTGAAAATGATGGTAGAACTGAACGAATTGCTTCAATAGCCACTGCGAATTCTTCAAGTTTCAGATTCGACGCCAAAACCGAAACGCGAAACGGTTGTGAACTACGAGTTTACGGAAGACTCAGTACCGCCGAGTAGTTGTTGTTGTGGAAAAATAAAAGTCCAGGTAGGAAATCAGGTGTCAAATTACCTATTCACCTGGACTTAATCAATGTAATACGAAAAAGCTAGTAATAATAAAACCAGTAGGTGTACAGGATTTAAGCTACGCAAACCTGCGACGACCTTTAACAGTATTTTTACGAGGTTGATTTTAAATTTTGAAAGAAATTTACTGCCTTATAGAAACCTAGGATCTGTTAAATTACAGCGCCACTTCAAAGATTTTGCGAGCGAAAAAGTGACGCTTGTAGTTCGTCTAATATTATCCATTGTTCGTACTCATCAGTTTCTTGTGTAACCTTCGCGTCCACGACGCTTTCGAAAGTAACATGCCAAGAAGTATACTTGTTCTACCCATCTAATACAAGCTTTTCGCAGCAGAATGTGAGCCGAACTCAGTTCTCGTCATCGTTGTTTAGGTCGGCTGCCGTATTGTCGCGATTTGTTCGCTGCTAGCGATAATTGCGAACGCGGTCCTCTACTTCTTCGGAATCCCACGACTTGGTCTCAGTGGAACGATTGAGATTCTTCTACTCATCGTCGACTTTATCACTGTTTTCTTTCTGTTTCTCGGACTATCGAAGAAACGAGCGCGATTGCTAAAGCCATACCTCTTTTTCAATGTAAGGCTGTTTGACATTCATCAATATGTGATTGACTGATAAAGGGCACTTTGGTATTTCAGTCGATTTGGACTTTATTGCTTTGCTTCCTACTCGTGGTATGTCTATGGAAGCTCATCAAGGGAGGCGAGCTATCGAACAACATTCTCTTCAATCTTCACAGTATTCGCGAACAACCAACTGAAAATTTCGACTACACCTACCATCGGCAAAAGCATCATGTGATTCACGTGTCAAATGGAGGTATGTATGCCTTTCACGTCCTCATGGCCAACGATATCTACTCACCCGCAAACACAACTTCGGATGCGTCCTTCCAACATTCATAATTTGTTAAAGATTCTATTGATATATTGGTATTAACACTTAAAATCATTAACAAGAACCTGAATTTTCCAAAAAGCTCAAGTTGTCCTGTTAGACCGCAACTGTTATGAACTGCTTAATTATCTCATTAACTATGTGCTATGTGCCTTTATATTCAATTCAATTTATTCGCTATTCTATTTCATACGAGACTTTCACTGAATCATTCGTAAACAATCTCACTGCGCTTTTTACGTAGAAAAACAAGTACTTTTAAGTAAAATTGTAGATTTGTTAATATTTCAAGCCTAAAGACCTTCCTCAAGGAATTTGAGTGCAGTGCTTCAACGGCTAAGCTGTAATCGCTAGAAATCGCCACGTAACCAATGAGAAAATTTTATCGGCCGTGGTAGTTGCGTGCTTTCCCTTGTCCTATGATTGGTGAGCGGGTTTGACATAAAGCTTTCAATCAACAACGGTCGTACAAGTAAAACTTGAGTCCTGTACGCTTTCTTCTATTCGTATTCAATTTTTTATTCACTTATCTATTTGGTGAGCTAAGAACAACCCCTATCACAGTCTCCGTTCTCATATCCAAAATAATATGATAGAGAATTGTGACTAGCGAAAATTCTCGTAAACTGACAGCTGTTGACTTAATATACAAAGGAAATACGAATATAATTTTATGAAAAAGATCCACCAGTTGGCACTTCGGTTATTTTTCCCAGTTCACTAACGATATTCATGACTTCACTTTCAACTAACTAGTAGTAGTATTGTGATTAAAATTTGGATTCAAGGTTCAACCAGCAAGACATATTTTCTATTAATCTCACCATTCCTCTGTAACTAAGAGTTCTTTTTTTCTCCGTGGACCAATTCGAGATTGTTAGTGCATTGTTTATTCATTAGGGAGTAGATAGCACAGTGGTAGTTATGACCGTCATAGCGACCATAGTGCTAGTTCACTTCTGCTCCGGGCCAACCAAGCTTCTCATCTTTCCGGCGTCGGAAAATTGGTGCCGGACTTGTCTGGGAAAAAATCGCTCTCTACAATCCAATTGGAAATGCTCCAGCCTGGCTATCTCAGGCCTCCAGGAAGAATTGTTTGACCAGCATTCTACGGCATTCAAGATGAAATGAAAATCCTCAAGCAGTAATCTTCGTGGACAATGGATGCAAGGAAGCGAATCGAATGCGAGAAATGCTGGGATACCTACAGTAGACGTGAAGACGGGTCATACAAATGAAATAAATATAAATAAATTGTTTACTCATAGAAGGCTATTATTTCGGCACTCTTCAGAGCTTGGACATCGTTTTTACTACGGGCAACGTGCTCTGCTAATCATCTTTGTAAAATAAACTTTAAAACTGAAATCTATGTTTCAGTTGCTTCTGAAGTAAACAATTCGATTTTTGAGCTGCCTAGAAGTTGTAGTAGTAGGAATTCTCAGGACCAACTTTACATCGACCTCAGCATTGATCAATGAGTCGGCTTTTTGTGAGCACACACGAGGTTGTTGCTGAGAAGAGTTATTCAGTATTGGCTGACTTCTGGGCAGATTCACTTTCTTCAGAGGCTAGAAAGGTCAAATTGACACTTATTCTACTAAGGTAAACATTTCCATAACCCAACGAGAAAAACTCCGCACATAAATTTGCACTGGCAAAATAAATAGCTTCCTTTAAACACTCACCGTTTTGTTCTTTGCAAATTTTTCAGTTATTTAACGGGAACCAGCTCTACATAGTGTCACATGGATGAGGGATGTTCCTGATTCATGTCAAAAATCGGCCTAGTGCGAGGTCAGCGTGATCACGCGACACTCTTAACTGCGGTCCATTTCTGGATTTTTGTAATTTATCCAGAACGCTTCAAGAGTTTTACGCTCTGATGTTTTAAATTCATACGCCAAGATAGTGGCTGTTACCTCAACATCTTTGTTCTGTTCTTGTGCCCAATTTTTACCTAGTGAAGTGCTCTATCTGTCTTTAGTAGTTTAGCCGTTTCGGCAGTGTATTCTTTCCTACATGCTTTAGAAGAAATTAGGTATGTGCCAGTAATTCAATAATTCCTACCTAATCTCTAAACTTATTCTCTTAGGCATCGCTTCATCGCAGTGTTTACTTCACTTGAGATAAAGAGAAATATAAACTGGGCCTCATTCTCGATAGGATTGTTGTTTGAGGCGTGGTTTCTCCTATATACCTACCCCGAGAACGTACCATTTCATGCCGATTGGAAATGGCTACTTGCATCGCCAGTTTCAAGAATTGTTCCTGCTGGCCTCTTCCTGTGCACATATTGGCGACTGTTGGAAACATGATTCCCACAACTGCCCGTTTTCTGTGTCAACGGTGACCTGTAGTGGTAGAGTTTTTAAGCTATTTCACGTTTTAGGGTTTTGTGTAATAATTGTCACTGATTTCTCTAAACTGGCCATTTCCAGCAACGCTGTACAGTGCTGTCTTCATTACTGGAATTAAAGGATAACTTGAGCGGAGACCTACCTTCTCCAAAATACACGTTTCGCGATGTGCTTGCTTTACACCTAACCGCAGTAACTAGTACTTCTAGCCATTTTGTCGCATAATATTAAATGATTCCTTCCTTTCCTTTTGTACACTCACTAGTGCTTGTGTTAAACTCAAGCGTCATCGTTGGATATCAATGAACATGAGAGATAACTGGCTATCATGTTTTTGTAGTGGCTTATGTAGCATGTAGGTTAGAGATGTCTTCCGAAACATACATGGTTCCCGGTTCGAATCCTCATCCAGAACCAATGGAATCCACCACAGCTCCAGGGTTGCCAAATTGCTGGCAGGCTAGCTTGAAGTTAAAAACTTACTTGGATACATGGAGGGCTCGCCCTCACTGGTTGTGCAGGCCCCAGCATATTCTCCATTTCTCGCAGATCTGCTGGTTTAGCCATTGTGGTTTCTTAGAGTTACGAGGTCAGCTTTGCCAAAGTCTGCCCCAAGTCGTCACCACCACTGGCAGTCGCCGCTTTTGCGGACCAGAGACTAGCAAGACGGTGGTGAATCCTGGTATTGGTTTACTTTTAACTCTGCTTCCTAAAGAAAACGCTGAACTCCTTCTCAGCTTAGGAAGCCTTGCAAGTGGATGAATCCCATCACCGTAAAAGGCAGCCCGACAGCCAGGTAAACATCCAAGCCACGAAGAGGTGGTAAACCATTAGGCTGAAGGTTACGAACGCTGATTTAAAATATCGGTAGGTCTCCACAATTCATTATTTAAGCTAAATATTGAGTTTAATCAAATTTAAGTTACATATATTTAAACGTTATCAACGAGAAGAAAAACGATATATTTCTTAACCACTTCTTTCCACAACACCATCCAACCGTAGAATCCTAATTGCGTGCTCACTTGTTACTTGACAGCAGCTTCCAGTTCAATGTACCTCATCAGAGGAGCACAGATAATGGTTATGCTCTGCTGAGTTCGATATCACTCAAACTTACGGCTACTCCCTTTTGTAAGTTAGAAGCAGCAAGGAACATCGGAAGGGCACACGACTGTTCCTATTTCTAATTAACAGGTCCCTATGTAACATCTTCCTCTGTAAAACCAGTAGCAGCAATTGACAGACGATCATTAACCTGGAGTCGATCAGTTGGTGTAGAATCGGTGCAGTAAATCAGTCAACGTTGCCTCAGTGTGTTTATACACTTCTCGTTGATGGCTTGGTAGCCAAGTGCTTTAGCCAGTTCGTGCATATTTGCACGTAGATGCCCTTCCCAATTTTCTTGCTTATTGTCATCGATGGGCTTCCTGATAGAAATATTCCCATCAGGAAGCAAAACTAAGAGTAAACCAATGTCAGGATTCACCACCGTCCTGCTATCTAACTAGTCGCATGGTGGGAAATCTCCCTCTGAACCACAAGGGCTGCGACTGCCTCTGGTAGCGACGACTTGGGGCAGACTTTGGCTAGACTGATCTCGGAGCACCAGGGAACCACAACGGCTAAACCAGCAAAACTCTGAAAAATGGAGATTGTGCCGGGATCCGCACAACCAGTGAGGACGGGCCTTATTGTCACCGACGGTTTATTGCCGGCAACGAATCTTCGTGAATTTCGAGACACGTTGTCATCATTGATAAAGTGAGAGAACCACTGAAGTATGCTGAATTCGCATATGGTCTGCCTTTGAGTTTAGCTCATGATACAAGTGGGTGTTAATTTGATAGAAGATAAAACGAATTAGCTCCGTTGATCACAAAAATTGCCGGAGCTCTTTCGAAATTAATTACCACAAATATAAAATATATTTCTCAATTTCAAAAGAGTAGCATAGACTATTCGGTAATTCTTCTAATCAAGAACATTTACGCCTAAGTTAGTTGAAGGCATTTCTAATTATTGGATAACTAGAGCGCCTAACAATAAATCTCTTTACGTATGTGCACATGGGTACACAATCAAGTGCAGTGATGAGATGAGAGCTATCCATTGAATCCACCTAAATTTCAGGACAAGTACATGGTTGCTTTGGGTGAATGTTTAATTCGTCATCCACTATTTCTCAGTGCACCTCTTAGCGTCGAGACTAACCACGTGTGACGGCATTACTGGGGAGAGGACCAGTCACAGTGTATAAGAATTACAAGATACAAGAGAGATGAAATATAACATCAAAACTGTTAAAACGATGACATGAGAAACTCCAAATTGAAAACTAAATTGCAAGATATTTTTTAAAAAAATTATTTGTATTCATCTTTTCTGTAATGAACGAAAAGAAGTTTGTAGTTGAAACTATTGACATTAGCGTGACAATGTGCAACAGCTTAAAAAGCTAAAGTTCTCGGCGATTATCAGTCGTTGAATGATGCGCCATGCATTCAACTTCATTAATCATTGTTGGAAATGAGTGAGTGCATATCTGGCCCTTACAACGGCTCGCGGTGGTCTACCGATATATCGGGCCAGTGCTGCTATCCTCTCAGAAAACTCTGGTGCCAATTTGTCCCCAAGGAGGGATGGAAGGTTTGGTGAGTTTGGTGCTAGATTCGATCTCATGTGTATTGCAGGAAGCCTCCGACCACTGCACCACAAGCGCCCCTCAACATCTTAAAATGTACTATAGAATGAATGCATTTTAGTAGGAGTACGGTGTGAAAACTTATGCGAAATGAAACTGCTTGTTGTAGTTTCATGCTTGGTGACTGCCGCGGTGATGTTAGGACTGATTGCGGTCATCATCGTCGATGTATTCTTCGTTCACGTCGTTTATCGAACATTCCACTTCTTCGCCTATCAAAAGGACAAAACAAGAAGACGACAAGGCGATCAGACATCTACGACCGACCTATGAAGAAGAAGTTCCAACATACTTATACACATGGAATCATATGATCCTTGCATTGTTTAGCTAAATTTATTCCCAAGTACTTATAAGATCTCCTTTTGAAACTCTGACCATTGGCAATTTGCTGCCTTGGTGTATCTCTTTTAAGATCGGGTTACTATGCATCGCGTACAATCTTCGTACATTTATTTATTATGTATATGATTCAAAGAACACATTGTTAACAAAGCTCGAATAAATAATGGTCAATTTACGACTTGCCAAGGAAAGCCAGGTTTGTCTTGATGATAGGGTCGCATTCCTTGTTCAACCATAAATCCATATCCAGCTCCTGAAAAATAAAATTTCTCAAGCACTTAAGCGAACTAGTCAAGACGGGAACATATCGAATTTAACACAGTAGACATCCATTAAATAAGGACAAACTTCTTGCTTTCCGCGAACATACTGACGTTCATTTTTCAGTCAACAGATGATTTCATGTTCTAGGCTACAAAAAAAAATGACGAGAAAATCCCTATGGTTTGCTGCCTCAGCGTGAACGAAGAGTTCAGATCCGTGCTCCTCGAACGATTGGAACTAGATAAGCACTTTTCACAAATGAATAAAATCACTGCCACGACGATGCTGAGATATTCGCAAAATTTCGACGCTAGGCCAGATCGAACCACGACGACCCTTTCAAAGGCTCGCGTATTACACACTGCACCAAGCAGGCTCTTGTTTTGCGTGTTTCTTAGCTAGTTTTCTACCTATCGCTGCCATCGGCAATCATCCGTCAGCGGGATTGATCTGGGGAGCACAAATCGGCATTGAACCCAGTTAATTGGGCCCGGGGTCAAAGTTTTGCCAATATCTCAGCATCGCTGTAACTGTATCTCACATCATACCCTGCGGTGAAAAATTGTAGTAGACAGTAAATAAAAAAGGTTAACATTGTGATTTAGACTTTAATAAGAGTTCATAAATGTCTCTAAGAATAAATTATGTTAAAGCCCATTGATGAAGGAACATTTTGTCAAAGTGGAGATACTCTGAAGAAGTCTCCGCATTGATATATCGTCCTATCGAAACGAAAACATGTCCTCAAGGGTCAAAACTCAGTGTAAAGTTCAATAAAGATAGGATGGGAAACGAGAAATAAGTTCTAGCCGTGAAATGAATCCCTCCAAAAAACAGCCTTTTCCACCTTACTAAGCGTAGAAAACACGTTCTTATGGGCAATGCCTGATAAAACATTTACGGTGGATCGAAAGAATAGAAAAAGTGCAGCAAAAACGCTCTATGAGGGAAAATAAATTGTTGACAAGAAAATGCACTCAGATCAATGCAGTTCGTCCACGTTATTCTCTACAAATGTCCTGAAATCACCACATCTCGGATATAATGTGTTCAACTTTACACATTATCTCTTATAGTTCACATGACTATGTTGCTCAGGCCTCATTAGCGTGAAACATCAGAATATTAGATAAATTTGAATGAAGATTCCAAGCTCGCCATCTAACTAGCAAAGAGAAAATTCCGGATAACTTATGGCAGTGTTAACGGGAAAACAATGCAGCGATTTCCTGGATAAATAGCCTGACGTCTGGAATAGCCAGTCTAAGCATTTGCACCGAAACTACCATTGCCCCTTATGTTCCGATGTGGGTGGCGTTTTCGTGAAGGAAACTTTTCTTTCAGAGTATCGTGGAGCAAGACACAAAAGCACCTAATATCCCAATATCACCATATATGCCCTATGAAAATGTAGAACTAAATGCATGGAATATGAAAAGGATAAGGCGCTACTCTATTATGGAGCTGTTGTCATAAAAAAAGCCTTACCTCCGCAATTTTGTTGAACATTTCAAGCAGAACTTCAATGTAACGTTGCTTCGCTTCGTCTTGATGCAGTCCTTCCAAAGCCTTCCAGGAATTCCTAAGTTAGCGTGAATAATTAAGAAGATATAAATGTAAAGGCCCATTTTAGAATTCTGCAAAGTGTAAGTACTACCTATAGTAACACTCACCATTTCTTTCTCTCGACAATGCTGAATATCCCTGGCATTTCTGTGTTCACATCGCCGATCGTTGCCTGTTTGTACAGTGAATAGAATTGAAGTTTCTGATCGTTTGATGTACTCACTGGTCCTTCAAAATTAGACGTGCTGTCTTATTTTTATTTAAGAAATGACAAACTTAATACCTTCTTTTGGCAGTTTTTGAATTATTGTAACGGCTGCGTCAAATCGATCATCGAGAGACATCCTTGACACAAATCAATTGAGGACAGCGTCCCTAAAACGTTATCAAGAAATGCTTAAATGATTACAACAACTACCATTACCGACCAATGTTAACAAACAGAGACACCTTAATTATGAGAAAAAATTCGTTATGCGATCAGAACAACTCGATCAGGTATAACAACAGAAAAAAGCTCTACTCGTTCACGACACATGAAGAACTTCATGCAACTTACGTTCCGAGAACAATTTAATTGAAATCGGATATAAAAGGCAAATTCAGTGATTGACTGGATGAAATACCAGGAACTAGACAAAATTTGGTAGACAGAGGAGAACCGAGGAATATCCTTTTAATTTTTATTTTTATATGACTCGTCTTCACGTCTGCTGTGCGGACCCCAGCACTTATCACATTCGTTTTGTTTCCTCCATTTGCATCCATTATCCACGAAGAGCTTCCAACTTTTTACGTGTGACTTCGGCTGTTGTTTGAGGATTTCATTTCATTTCCATCTTGAACGTCGTAGAATGCTGGTTGAGCAATTCTCCCTGGAGTCCTGGGATAGCCGGACTGGAGCATGCACCTATTTTCCGACCGCGGAGGGATGAGGGACTTAGCTGGCCCTGAGCGGAATCGAACTGGCACTGTGCTCATGTTGGCCGACATCACTACCACTGTGCTATCCGCCTCCTAACCAAGAGAATAGAATGATCCAGATCTACCACTCACCTGGCGGTAGGATGGCAGGCATGGTCGACTTCGCTTTCCACCGTTGAAAAACATTCCATGGTTACTAAACCGCTAGAAAATCAATGTGAATCACCTACCACAGGATAGGACAGAGCCGCATCGTACAGTTGCTTCACGGCAAATGAGTCCGAAGGATTAATTTAATTTTCTTAACAGTGTTAAGAAATGAACAAAGAGAAAACAGGAAATCTTTAGAAAGAGATTTGTAAATAGTGACAGAAATGTCTAGAAAAAGAAACCCTTAACACATCGTGACGCAACCTAGTGCTAGACTGTACATTTTGACCTATCGCAACTTTCTCGCTGGAATCTTTTCTTACCACTTTTAAACAGACTTAGCAAAAAAAAAGAGAAGAAATATAGAAAGATAGACGTTTTCAATAGGTTAATCCACGAAACAATAGAAATGTGAACCACACAGATCTCATAGGGAGTGGAAGAATAGAGGAGAGCTGTAGCCAAGCCAACTTGATGATAGAATCAAAACGTGTTCTACCGTATCAAAGCCGACTTGTTAGACTTGTTACAATCCAGACAAGGAAAAGTATCTCCACTTCGAAATAACGTAACTGCAAGTACCTATGTACACAGTGGATTTGATCTAATGAACTTGGTTCTTAGTGTGTAATGGGCTGAAATGTAATGCACATGCCTTCAGCCTTATGAGAAAACATTCCGTTGGCATAGATGTTCTCTACAATACTGTCCCTAAACTATTGTTGCCAAATCCTACCACTAAAGATGGCAAGATGATAATACCATGCCAATTATTATTTAACGTAGACTTGTGTCATACAGCGGCTAGGGGCATGTAACACAGTGGTAATGGTGCTATTCATCGCCAGCACGGTGCTGATTTGACCCATTTCCAGGCTCACTGAGACACTCATCCCTCCGCGGTCGGGAAATTCGCTCCGGATTTGTCTGCGAAAAATCCACTCTGTGCAATTGAATTGGGAACACTCTAGTCCGGCTTTCTCAAGACTCAAGGGAGAATCGACACGACGAGCATTCAACGACAAAAATTATGAAATAAAAATCCTCAATCACCAACCGAAGCCACACGTAAAAAGTTGGTAGTTCTTCGTGGATGTTGGATGCCAAGAAACGAATCGAATGCGAGAAGTGCAGGGATCTGTACCGTAAATCTGAAGACGGGTCATGTAAAAAGAAAAGTACTTGAACCGTGACTGGCTACGAGTTCGAAAACAAACAATGGAATTTCCAATATAAAAGGTGCGTCGAATATGTAAGAGTGCACCAGTCATAGAGAGATTTTGTAAGAGAATAGATAAGAAAGCTTAAAAAATTTTGGCAACACCTACTAATGCCATCAACAGTTGTCACTGCAAACAAGTGAGACTAGGAATGCACCGTTTGCCGCTATTTGCTAGTAGCACCCTCTGCACCACTTAAAAGCCGCTCAGCTGAAGTAACCCTTGCATAATATTTCAGTGAAACTTAAAGAAGAGGATACTGTACGTCGAAAAAGGACGTCTTAAAAATAAAGCTAAACATCGATAACAGCACAGAGTTCTGTGAAACAGCTAGAGGAACAAACCAATATTGTAAAAGACAATCTTAAACCTGTCAACGAATTTTAAATTTTACGACAAAAAAATGTTACCAGAATAATGCAGATCCCGTATTAGGAAATTTTGGCAGCGAGAAAAGCGATGAGAAATTTTTGGAAAATCACTAAAAAAAATTTAGCCAGTTGAGTAGGTGTTCTCTTTGTAACAACATTGGAGAGATTATGGCATTTCCATCAGCTTTTGAGTCTATGATGAACTGTTGATATCATTAACAAAGACAGAAAACCATTAGTGTAGACAGCTGAGGTGAGGCCATTGGGAGGATTCTGACAAGCTGCGAAGGTAATCCACATTAATGAGTGGCCTGAACCGACTTTTACGAAATTTAGCAGCAAGACTTCAGAAAATGGCCGGCCCTCAGAACGACTCATCTTTGATAACGTCGCGTGGTTTGATCGATCACTGACGGTTTTGATAAGAATCGTAAACCGTGATCGATTGGTATGCTGAAAGCACTGCTCTACGCACCAAGAAACATTCTGCATGTAGATGATTTTCATTCTATTAAATATCTTCCAGAAACCACAATAGCAGGTTTCGAACAAGTCATTCCATCTTGACCAGCAAAACAAAGCAAACCCCTGTATACTCTGTGCCATTGTGTCACTCCGTGTAAACTCTATCATTGGATAATGGTAAGGCAGTCTTCTTCACAAACACTATACATAGAAATGTTTCAAAATAATATCGAAGTACAAATATGGAGGACGCATAGAGAGGTAAAATGGATGGGTAAATAAAAACATAGAAAACCGAATTAGAGGGCTAAAACCCCGAAGGAAGTACAAGGATGTGCTCCGTATACTAGTCGTATGGGCGTGCAATAGGAAACCGTCTTCAAGCGATGCGCCGACTTCCGAATACTATGCATCGCCCCAGGTAACATTGATAACTTCGGAACACAAAATGAGGTCACATAGGAGTAGATCGCTTTCGTCAACGACATGCTGATTGATTTGTTCTCGAGAAAGTCTTGCCTGAAACAGTCATAGTAGAGACAATGCTCAAGATTCGTAGTGGTCACAACATAAAAGCGCACTTACTGAAAGCAATTAAATGATACAGAATCGCGATGACTCGTCACTAGGCTGAGTAATCACTTTGCTGCTGCGCCTCACGAATCCATTCTTCATCTCATTTTTATAATATTTTTATAGACGATAAAGCTCTCGACGTTGATTAATTCCTGAGGGATGCACAATGCATTCGACTTTGCATGTCTGGCCTTTACAATGATTCACAGAAGTGGCCCACCGATGTACCGAGCCAGTGATGCTACCCCCAAGACAAGTCTGGTGCCAATTTGCCGACTCTGGACGACGGAGATGGAAGGCTTGGTGAGTTTGGTGCTAGATTCGATCTCATGTGTATTGCAGGGCGCCTTCGACCACTGCTCCACAAGCGCCCCTCAACGTCTTAAAATGTATTGTAAAATGAACGAATTTTAGTGGGAGTACGGTGCGAAAACTTATGCGAAACGAAACTGTTTGTAGTTTCATGCTTGGTGACTACCGTGATGTTCGGCCTGATTGCGGTCATCGACGTCGATGTATGCTTCATTCACGTCGTCTATCGAACATATCCACTTCTTCGCTATCAAAAGGATAAAACAAGAAGACAAAGAGATTAGACATCTACGACCGACCTTTGAAGAAGAAGAAGATCCAAAATACTTTTTCATATGGAATCTGATCATTGCGTTGCTTAGTTAACGCTATTCCTGAGTGGGGCGCGTGAGGCGCAGTGGTCGACGGCGCCTTGCAACACATACATGGGATCGATCACCGCGCCCGTGGCCGATGAAGCATTCCGTCCCTCCGGGGTCGACAAATTGGTACCAGACTTATCTGAGAGGGTAGCAGCCTCGTTACATCGGTAGGCCACCGCAAGTCATTGTAAAGACCAGATACGCATTCATTCACCTCTAAACGATATTTAGTGAAGTCGAATGCATGGCACATACCTCAGGGATTGATAAACGCCGAAAGTTTTATCGTTTTATCCTTTCTTCCCGAGTACTCATAAAATTCATGCATTTAGTAGAACATCTTTGACCACTGCGCTACACCCGCCCGCAGTTCAGAAGCTTAGCAACCTTATAATAACTGAATATAATATGAAATTTTCAGCAGATAATGATAACTTTTCAGTTGCACTATGTCTTACATTCAGTTAGAGAAATCCGAGAGAATGGAAACCAGCATTGTAGATGGTGTAATCAGCTACAAACACAGCGCGTGAGTAAAGCGCCTCATTGAGTTCGTCAATCGATCGCTCGTCTCCAAATCGATCCGGCCATCGATTGCCGTCCAGACACGTCTCAGCATATGCGTCGCAGTGCATCGATCCTCGGGAATGTTCCTGAATCAGGTAGTGCTAGAAACGCTGATAAGTCTCAACGGTCGTGTTCATGGTCTGTTCCTTCCTTACTAGCTTGCATAACTTCGATATCTCGTCCTTTAAACAGGAATTGTGCTGAATGTTAGAATTCCAATCGGAACCGCTTCCCTAGTTGTACGTAGGAACTGGCTCTACTAAGGTATAAGATTTGAAAGTGAGGATACTTTATGTTTAACGTCGAATCTTAAGTTCGTTAGCGAATGCCACGCCTCCTGATGCATGTTAGTACGTGTGGTCTTCGAGAGTGGACAATAAACTATCTATTTTGGATATGTTGCTGTATATTAGCGGCTATAAAGGTAACAAATGGCATAAAAGAGCCTACTTATCGCTTTTGCTGGAAAGTCAGCTGACTTTATAAGCCACGAAGATGCTTCAATCTCTCAAGTTGTTCTAAATGAAGCCTCGCTTCTTCCCTATTCATTTTCATAGTGCTCCTACAAAGTACTTCTAGTTAGATGTTGGGTATGGACTTAGTACCATCACACATTCTTCCTTGCGTTCATGTGAACATCCAAGTGCCATCCTTGGACAAAAATCTCCCTTCATATCGGCTCATCGGTCCGCTTTTTTTTACTTTATTTCCTTAAGCTGAAGTAGTCAAACTTGTTATTGCCGTTTGAGGTGGTTGTTTCTGAGTTAGTGCAATACTGGCTTCAAATCCGAGACTAAATCGGGAAAAGTTGCGACCCACGACGATGCCAATAGCGATCGAGCGCGCGCCGTGTGCCGTTCGTCCGGACGGCTTACTCGGTGGCACCGGGCACGCATGCTTCCACAATCGCTCTTCCGAATGCCTGTTCTGGGTCATCTCATCCTTTTCATGTCTTCTCACTTTCATTCCCTTTTTCCTCTTCTCCTGTGTGATTCTTTCGACATTGTCTACTGTTTTACTCTATTCTTCTTCGATTAATGCAGTGCTTTTATCAGGTCGTTTTTGGTCTACTTATAGTAGTTCAGGTTTTCATCTATTTATTTTTCTTTGGCCACGACTAAGCTATATACATCATCAAGCTTGTTTAGTTCTTTATAGGCGGTTGTTTCTGTCGAAGAACGCGATGTTCCGCAGTACCCATCCGCTTCTCAATAACGTCTTCAAGGTGATGTTCTACTCAGTTCTCTTCGGTACTAATAAACAATGTTCCACTTTTCATTCATAGGCAGCTTCGGCTTCAGCACGGACCCTGATGCTTCAAGAACACCATGGCATAGCTATCCTCCAGAAAGAAAACATCAGAGTGAGTTCTTCATCATTTTAGCGCTTTGAAGATGTGAATACTATAACGTTTCTCGACAGTGTCGCTTTCAACTCTTAAGAAAGATGGAAACATATTTGAACACTATAGAACGTACACTGTTTATCTTATGGTTTTTTGGTTCTTGTAGCCGTCCATCTATATGATTGATTGAGAATGAATGTTTTACGTCTAAGGTGCCACCATTCGGAGTCGCAAAAACTGCTGAGGAAGCCAAAGAGCAAGCTCAAAAAATCGGTACACGTTCATTTTGTTTACAAAAGCAGGATCGCTAATTTCTTAATTTACTTGTTCTCCTTCTACATTTAGCATGGTTTGTCATTTCAGGCGGTAAAGACTATGTCATCAAGGCGCAAGTCTTGGCTGGTGGTCGGGGAAAGGGACGCTTTGATTCTGGTCTTCAGGGTGGAGTGCAAGTCGTTTTTACGTAAGTTCTGCATTGATTTACGTGGTTTCATAAGTCTAAGCCAAAAATCTCCACATTTAGACCGGATGAAGCTATGGAAAAGGCGAGAATGATGATCGGAGCCAAGCTCATCACCAAGCAGACGGATCATCGTGGCAAACTGTGTGAGGAGGTGAGACATCTTCTATTTTGATGTGTTATATCTGAGCACTTGTGGCGCAGTGGTCGAAGGTGCCCTGCAATACACATGCGATCGCTTCCTGCGCTCCTGGCCCACCAAGCCTTCTATCTCTCCGGGGTCGGCAAACTGGTACCGAACTTGGGAGGATAGCAGCTCTGGCTCGATACATCGGTTGGCCACCACGAGTTATTGTGAAGGCCAGATATGCACTATGTCACTTCCAAACGATGCTTAATGAAGTCGAATGCATGGCGCATCCCTAGGGGATTGATCAACGCCGAGAACTCTGTCTTTTTATGACAGAGCACTGTCTTAGCCTATCATTTTTTTTGCACTTTATTTGTGCAGTTAGGGTTTTACAGCTTTGAACGGAATGTGACAGTCTTACCATTTCCTTTCGTTTTTATAGGTGATGGTGTGTAAACGACTCTTTACCCGCCGTGAGTACTACTTGTCTATAACACTTGACAGGAACACAAATGTAAGTGGAGAGGTCTTCATTACAGTTCTTTCGAACTCCTTAAAGAGTTTTACGTTGATATATTTATTTATGTGATCTTATAAACTGATCTTCTTAAGCTGACGCGAGGTTGGTATAGATCTTCGTTTTCCCGCACGTAACATCACGGCTCTGAGGAAGGTGAAGTCGCCGAAACGTCAGCCACCGATCAACAACTTCAAAAACAAGGACAACGACAACGAAGATCTGTACCAACCTTGCGTCAGCTTAAGAAGATCAGTTTATAAGATCACATAAATAAATATATCAACTATCTATGCCGAGGTTTATAGAAAGTCGGTCTTTCGAGTTTTACGTTGGTTTCATCCGTTTCTGCTCGATTTTACATAATGTTCTGAAGCTGGCGTGATCTGCAAATTTGTTTCTTGCAAAGTCTTGTTAATAAAATTTTGAAGGCATTCATAATTGATACTTTTTATGTAGTTTAATTTTCCAAGTTAATAAGTCGTTTTTTTCTCGAGTTTAGGGCACATATACTTTTTAGCTGATGATTTTGCGTTTAAAGAAGTTATGGCGTCACTATTTACTTTTCAGATCAACGCCGTGAAACTTCCAATCTTTTATTTCCTTAAGCTGTACAATTAATATTACAGGGGCCTATTCTGATAGCATCATCAAAAGGTGGCGTTAACATCGAGGAAGTAGCAGCTACTGACCCTGAAGCGATCGTGAAGGTTCCAATTGATATGTGTGTTGGTGTGAGTGCTGAAATTGCTGCTGATGTAGCTGAGAAGATGGGTTTCCAGGTAAGGATGTTTCCCACCGTATGCTGTTATATGACCTTTGAATTTCGTAAGGAATTCTTAAGGAATGTGGGCATTTCCTCTAATGGTTGTGTTTCTTATCTCCATTTTGAATTTATCACCCATAGTTCCGCTTTGTTTTTCTGTTGTCTTGAAGAATTCTTTTTCTCTAGGGTACTTGTGCAGAGCAAGCAGCTGACATAATAATGAAGTTATATAAGCTTTTTCGCAAAACAGATGCCACACTTCTGGAAATTAACCCATTGGCGGAAGACGTTAATGGTGACGGTAAGGGTAGCGTGTCACTTGGTTCTCATATCGGATTATTGCAAAAGGACTTCACTAGCTTTTTTGTTTTTTATATTTAAGTGTACTGCATGGATTGCAAGATGCTGCTTGATACTAATGCAGAGTTTCGTCAAAGGGAACTATTTGCTCTCAAAGACAACAAGCAAGAAGATCCTCTAGAAGTAAGCGGAAATCTTTTGCTTTTGCTTGTGTATTTTTCATTTTGTTAGCCATATTATATCCTACCAGTTATTGTGAGCTGAAACACATTATTTGGATTTCTCATGATTGGTTTCAATCGTAAAATTTTGGTTTTGTTGTGCCATAGGAGGATATTTCCATCCAGAAGAGAGTTTTTTTCCTGTGTTTCTGTCGGGAATCGAGGGGCTAGAAAACGCTATTGTGATTCAAGAGGATGTTTTCTTTCTACATATTCACTAATATGGTAGTTTTTCAATAGTTGTCTGTTATAATTCTATAAACATAGTCCTTGAGGAACTAAACGTGACGACTTGCAAAAAAGGGTTATAATTTTAGGGTTATTTATGGTTTCTACAAAGTGGTGTTCTCATTCTGGATTCGTTTTAACTTCAGGATTTTGAATTCTTTCAATATACTAGCAGCCGCCAACGTAAACAGTGCAGTTGGGTACCATTCCCAACCTATTACTTGTTGTACGAAATTCTGTTTGTTCAGTTGCTACGCTGTTTGAGATATGAAATTTTTTGAAAAACACTTCAAAGAAGACATCTAGGCTCTGATGTTTTTGATTTTAATCTAAGTTCTCTATATGCTGGGATATATCAGTTTGGAGCTGAACAGGCTGGGTTCGTTGGCCTCATCACTTGTATCTGTATCACCTGTAGTCCTGTTGATCGTCCAGTGACTCGAGCGGCCGCCAGTAAATCTTTCATTTTTCCGTGTCGCATGCAAGAGTAGCCCATTGGGTTCTGCTCCCTCTAGGATCTCGTCGAACATCATATCTTTCTTCTAGGCTTTTCGTGAAGAAGCCTGACCATCGCGTTGGTGGTCTTCCAGCAGTGCGTTTAACATCCTGATGAATCCAGCCACTAACGGCTCTTGCCCTTCGGTTGTCATTCACACGCATTACGTGTCCGGCCCGCCTTATCGTCGACTATTTGGCGTACAGAACGGCATCTTTGATTTTTGATTGTTGACGCAGGTCGGAGCTTCGGATCCTTTCCCATACTTGTGTGAAACGGGGTACTCCTAGCATCGTCCTTTCGACTGCGCGTTCAATAACGCTGAGTGGTCTTTCATACTGCTTACGCAGCGACCAGGTTTCTGACGCATACGTTAGGGCAGGAAGTATCATTGTGGAATGGTGATATCTTGGTTGTGAAATTTTTGTGCAACTGACGAAGAATCTTTGTGTACTGAGTAGGGGCTCCTTGACTACCAAGGGTTTCCATGATTGCTTCTTTCTCGGTTGAGTCAAAGGTCTTCTTTAAATAGGTAAAAGTGAGACAGAGCCGTCTTTGGTACTCTTGAGATATTTCAATGGGTCTTGTTATAGTGTAGATGTGGTCCATCGTTCTGAATCTTTTTCGAAACCGTGCTTACTCACATGGATCTCCTTCGTCCAGTGTTCTTTCAATCCAGTGAGTGACAAGTTTGTGGACGACAGACAGCAGGCAGATTGGGCGACAGTTGTTGAGGTCACCCTTGTTGAACAATAACACGGTCTTGCTGGTCTTCCACTGAGTGGGGACCTTGCATTCAGACAGCTAACGTGTGAACAGCCGAGCTAATGTGTTTACGAAGCCTGGCGGAAGGTTCTTCAGGTGTTCCGGTCTTATCCTGTTCGGATCTGGTGCTCTTCGATTTTTCACCGATGAAATGGTATGTCGGATTTCGGAATGGAGAACCGGTGGTACAACATATCCATCCTCCTTTATTTCATAAGAATGAAGGTGAACGTGGCTATCGGAGAGATCTGAGTAGTATTCATAAATGATTTTCTCCATTGCCTTTCTGGACGCTGTAACTGTTCCTTCTGGGTGCCGGAGAGTCGGGTGTTCTTTGTTCTCTTCACTACATCCTCGATGCTCTTGAAAACTCCCCATGTCTCTCGTTTGCTTCTGCTCAACTCTGGAGCTCAGTCGTTCATCATGTTGATTTCTCTACCTAGATAAACGGAACTGGATCATTCGGAAGCATTCATTCCGTTGAGCGTGAGTGGGGCATGCGTAACCAATCCGTTCCTTATGAAAATCGTTTTTGTGAGATCTAGTTGTTAACCAATTCTTCCAAAGGCTTCATCGAAGTCAGCAAGTGTTCGTTCCGCTTGGTTAATGTTTGTTGTTATAAGAACGATGTCATCAGCAAAGCCAAGATGTTGCAATTGGCAACCATCGAGTTTCAATCCCATGTTGTCCCACTCCAATATTCGCATAACGTTCTAGAGCGTGGCGGTAAATAATTTTGGCGAGATGTTATCGCCCTGCTTAACCTATCTTTTGACGTCGATGTTAATACCATTGTAGAATGGCCATATCTTAGTTGTGAAATTTTTATATAGCTCAGGAAGAGTCTTTCCATACTGAGTAGGGGCCCCTTGATTGTCCAGAGCTTCCATGATTGTTTCTTAAATCCACGAAAGTAAGACGAAGCGGTATTCCGTACTGTCGCCATACTTCGATGAGTCTTGTTATCGGGTGGATATGATCCATTGTACCGAATCCTTTTGGAAACTCAGCTTGCTCACATAGTTGTCCTTCATCCAATGTTTTATCAGGCCTGATTAGCATGAATCGAGTGAAAAGTTTGTACTCGAAATACAGCAAACTAATTGGACGATAGTTATGAAAATCATGGAGGTCACCCTTCTGGAGCAATGGCACTGTCCTGCTGTTCTTTAACTGAATGGGAACCTCGAAATTCAGACAGGTAACTGTGAAAAACCGAGCAAGTGTGCCTACGAGGACTGGCGGAAGGTTTTTTAGGTGTTCAGATCTTATCCTGTCCGAACCTGGTGTTGTTCGATTTTTCACCGATGAAATGTCGGATTTTGGAATGGAGAACCGTTGGTATAACATATCCATCCTCCTTTATTTCATATGAATGAAGGTGGACGTGGCTATCGAAGAGATCCGAGTAGTATTCGTGAATGATTTTCTCCATTGCGTTTCTGGGCGCTGTAACTGTTCCGTCTGGGTGCCGGAGAGCATTCATTTTGGTCTTGTAATTGGTGAAGCCTTGGTGAGCTTTGCGAATGCTCTTATCAGCTTCTGCAGCTTCGGCCATTACTGCTACTCTTCGCTCTCTAAGATCTTGTTTTATCGCCGGTCTGCATTGTTTTGCAAGCTCGGGCGTTAGTTCGCGGTTGCCTACAGCTTGTGCAATTCCGCGCTGGCGTATCAGCTCGAGCGTTTCTGGAGACAGACATCTCTTGGTGAGTTTGGAGCTCTCAGCTTTCATAGCTCTAACGTGAAGATGTTGAATGAGCCGATTGTATTCTTCGTCGATATTATCGACAACGGCTTTTTCCCGGCAGCCGACTGATGAATTGAATAAGTCCCAGTTTATGGTGGTTCTGGGACTGCGGTTTTTGAATGTGGCGGCTTTTCCTCCTGTCCGCGGGAAATGGAATTTTGAACGAAAGAGACGATGGTCTGATCCCGTGCAGAATTTTGGGACAACAGCTACACTGGTAAGGAAAAACCTTCTATTTACTCTGATGTCGTTTATTTCGTTATGGTACTGTCTACAGGGAGACCCCTACTTCCAGCTTTGAGGGTGGGACTTCTGGAATTGCGAGTTATCATGGATGGTTTTGTCGTCATGATAAACTCAGACAGCCGTTTTCTCTGTTCATTCCATTCTAATCCGTAGGTCCTAATGTGGTGTTCTTCAGACGTTTTTCTTGGTCCAATCTTGGCGTTAAAATCTCCAATTTTGGATAACCTTGAAGAATGTATGGTCTTCTCTGTAGAGCTTCTCCAAGACCACATAGGACGCTTCGACTTCTTCTTCGTCATAGTTTGATGTCAGCGCATAAACGACGAAGATTGTCAAAGCCGGTGTTAATCTACATCTTTTTAATCGTAAACGTCTGATTCGGTTTGTTAGCTGCTGGAATGAATCGATGTTCAGGACGAAATTCGGGTCGACGAAAGCGCCGACGCAGTCGGCTCCTGTAATATCGCACTTTTCGATAAAGTTCTTCTGTAGTGACATAGACGGTGTTGAATGGGTGGCGTCGTTTGATGTCAGCCAGTCCAATGAATTCGTACATTATCTTTCTTTCTTGTATGATCAAGCCTTCTATGTGCCGCTTAGTTTTAAATGTGCGTGTATTGTAGGCATAGATCGTCATCTTAGTCCTTTGCGATTTTGGAAGTGTTGAATGACTATGAGATTTTAGCAGCCTCTCTCCACTCCAACGCTGCCGAACTAGGGGCTCTTTCGGGGTCAGGGGTATTATTTCCGTTCTTTTCACTGTGTTTAGCATTTTTTGATCCACGTAGCCTCACAACTAACCTGTTATTAGGATCCCTCATATGAGTGAGATCCGTGACGTTGTTGATAAGAATTCAAGTTAATGAATGTTGATTGGGAGTATTTTTTAGAGTTAAACTTAAGTAATTATTAACCATTAAGATCCGTGCCGCTGCTGCTAATTTGAATTACATCCGTCTTGATGGTAATATCGGTTGTATGGGTGTGTTTAAGCTTCTTGGTTGTTTATTCGTGTGATTTTGACTCTTTTTGAGCAGGATTTTGTTTCAGTCAATGGTGCTGGCCTTGCTATGGCTACGATGGACATAATTAAGCTTCACGGAGGGGAACCAGCGAATTTCCTCGATGTCGGTGGAGGAGCCACTGTGGAACAGGTCACTGAAGCGTTTAAAATCATCACTGCTGACGAGAAAAAGGTGCAGTACAGGTTGCTATGAAATAAATTTATATTATCTCTTTCCTGTTGTAAGGTCCCAGTTCAGAATTTCTATGAAAACGATTGCTGTTTCTAGTTTATAATTAGTTTGTATCCTATTCTATTTACTTGGATACTTGGACGGCCCGTCCTCATTAGTTGTGCGGGCTCCAGCATATTCTCCATTTTCGGAGTTTTGCTGGTTTAGCCCTTGTGCTTCCCTGGAGTCCCGAGATTAGCCTGACCAAAGGTTGCCCTAGGTCGTCACCATCACCGGCAGTCGTCACCCACATCCGACTCCTCCAGCTTGGGACACCCTAGCGATGGATGGAGCCGCTGCTGTACATCGCAGCCCGACACCCAAGAACACCTCCCACATTCACGATCAAGCAATAAGCCATTGAGAGGTGTATCGTGTCTCTCGTGTGTAATTCCATTCTACTGCCTTGTAGCGTATCAAAAGTAGGAAGTAATGATTATCTTAGAGAAATTCCAACTTTAGGTGAACGCTATTCTAGTCAATATTTTTGGTGGCATTATGCGTTGTGATGTTATTGCGCAAGGTATTATAAAGGCGGCTAAGGAATTAAATCTTAAGATTCCGATCGTCGTTCGCCTTCAAGGTTGGTTAATATTGTTACTTTATTTCCTGTTCTAATTTCAGTTACACTCATAATGGTGCACGTTTGGAGCTCAAATATGTTTTTCGAGCTTTCTTATTCCCAGGTACAAAAGTAGAAGATGCGAAAGCCCTTATAGCTACGTCACAGCTGAGAATTCTTCCATGCGATAATTTAGATGAGGTACGAAGTTGCTCGTGTACCAATCGAACTTTCTTAAGAATCCAAGCCGTGCTTTTCCACATTTTGTTTTTATTTTATTAAATAAGGCGATAATCGCTGTTCATTTGGTCGTAAATTCAGGCTGCGAAAATGGTGGTGAAATTGTCCGACATTGTTCACTTGGCCCGTGCTGCACAGATCGATGTCAAATTCGAATTGTCCATATAAAATGTCATATGATTAACATTTATGCATTGAGAGTCTTTTTAATTTTATATTGATAGAAATGTTTGGTTGGTTTATAAATTGTGGATCTGTTCGTATCTTTGTAACAGAGCCGCTTCTACTAACCAAGGAGTGGATTTGACGTGAGTACAACTTAGGTCAAGAATATCAATTCCTTTTTATGTTTAAGGAATTTCAGGGAGCATGAGCAATGTGGATGTTGATGTCAGTTAGGCTTAGTATTACCTTGTTTTAGATGATTTGTACGATAGTATTCCGGTCACACAATTTCTTACTGGTCAATGTATCGTTTTTTAATAAACTGTAACAATTTCTTGTCTTCGGAAGTTTTGAATGCCATAAAGAAGGCAGCTGAAGGGGAGGCTTTCTTCTTAAAGTGTCTTGTTCTCTGGTTTCAAACTATGTCGTACCTTCTCAATGCAATCCAACCGTTATTGAATTTAATCCCGCTGATCGTCTAGTAGGTACGCGTGCAGCGCAGTGGTCGGAAGCGCCCTGCAGTACACATTGGATCGATTGTCGCACTCCAGGCTCACCAAGCCCTCCATTCCTCCGGACTCGGCAAGTTGGTACCAGACTTGTATGGGGTATAGCAGCACTGGCTCGATACATCGCTACGCCACCACAAGTCATTGTAAAGGCCAGATATGCATTCAATCAGCTTGAACGATACTTAGTGAAGTCGAATGCATGGTGCATCTCTCAGGGATTGATCAACTCGGCAGTTTTATCCTTTTATCCTTCAACCGTCCAGTAAGTACACCGGATACCAATGAAGTGTCCATTGGTGGAGCTCACGCGCCAAAGGTCCTTACTGGAAAGAAGGGATTCTTTAGCGTAGGAAACGCTATTGAGTAATGGACGACAAATGTAATTTTACACGCAACAAAACTATCCGACCATATGGTTAGAGGAAAGGAAACCGTTTCAGTGTTAGATCGTTGAGCGTTTGCAGGATTATTGACATATAGTTTATATTAGCGTCAATTGTATCATTGGTGAAGTCAGTTAATCGTCAAGCATCTCGAGTTGGTAATGGCAGTATCCATTCGTTGCGGTCGGGACTCATTTCTGCCTAGTGTGCTTTGCTATTAATTTGATGTTATTAGCACAGTAATGTTTTCTTCATCGGTCAGTGGTCAATGGTCTGCTCTTGGTTTACAACTTTTTCTTTGGCATATAGTAGTATGGATAATGATTGATCTAATGATATTCCCTTAATAACACAAAAGACCGATTTTCTATAAACATCGGCATAAATAATCAATATGTTTGCTTATATGTTCTTATGAACTGATCTTGTTGAACTGATGCCAGGTTGGTATAAGTTCTTGTTGTCGATGTTGTTGTCGTTGTTGTTGTTGTTGTTGGCCCATGGCTGACGTCTCGGTGATTTCGGAGTGGGACTCTCTTTGAGTTCTGAACAGCTCAACAAGACCAGTTAATATGGCTGTTTCTTCCACACTTATTGTAATGAAGAAATTGCAAAATTGAACGGGCTCAAATCTTGCCTTTTGTTTTACTGAACTGTCGACATGTCGTAGATTTACTGATAAGCAGCAACAAACACTATCAGAGCAAAGTGTGCCAACAAAAAGCTGGCAATCAGCTAGCCATCGAAGCAGTGTTGTTGCTTACACTTCTTTTGTAACTGTGCAAAAAGAGACGGGTTTCACGGATTGGTAGTTTAGTCTTTTCACTAGGACCCAGTGCTCTACAGTAGTGAATTCTTTGTATGATGTGGTGGGACCTACAAAGTCGAAATTCGGTTTCGTTTCACCAGACCACGAGCGGTATATTGCTATTCTGGAAACGGCTTTTGTGATTACCTTGTTGTCTGGTGTGTTCTATCTCAAAACCTTCGATTATTTTCCCATACTGACCACTTACGGTATTCATAATTAACTGATTCGCTTTCATTATGTGGTGTCGACATCTTGTGGAGCGTAAAGAAGAAACAGTGTGTGAGAACACTTTTGTTTCTTCCTGACTCAAATAGGAATGGTTGGGTGTTATATCTTTGTTTCGAGAATACTTTACGGGAATTCCAGTTTTCAACAGATGTTTAATGTAACCATTCAAATCTCCAGTGACTGGACTACAGGGTCACTTCGCACTTCTTTTAAATGGTCGTTGTAATGTTTATTTCTATGGTCTTACGAACTCCCCTTATTGAGTTGATCGGAGTTCATAAGAACACATAGACCGGTGTATCGATTATTTATGCCAAGATGTATAGAAAGTCAGTCTTTCGAGTTATTGTAGTAGTAGCTTCTCTGATAATAGAGATAGATATATAGTCAAACGAGACTGTTGTGATAGATTTTCTCTATCTTCTCTGATAGAGAAAATCTATCACAACAGTCTCGTTTGACTATAGCTATACCTTGAATAAGTTTTTCAGTCGTTTTCTTTTACAACCTTCGGATCAAACACCATCGGTTGCAGGTAGATTTTCTTCTTTTCAAGTATTTCTTATGACTAGAATCTACGAAATCCTCTGTCCTAATGCTACCTGTCATTAGTACCCTTCTTTTATTCTGATCTTTCTCCAATTTGCAATGAGTTGACAAGTATTAACGTTGTATAGTAATGGTGTTTTTTACTATTTCGTGTAGTACACTTTAGGATACACTTCGTGCGTTTCGTAGATTCTGCGTCCTTCAGTTGCTCTTCTCAAAATTGTTACCTATTCAGTGACATCTGGAGACAGTTGGTTTTCAACACATGATAGTCATTACAGGATGTTTGCTATCCGAACAGGCCTGAATTCTGCATTTGGACTTTCCCAGCACGCACTTGTTATCGTTGGGCAGAACAAACTTATCAAGAACTTTCCGTTCGGAGGCGATCTTGAAGCGAAGTTTGCTGGTGAAATTGGTGAGCTGGTTGCATACTATCTGCAATGTTTTCAAGTGTTATGCTTTTCTTTCTTGAACAGATGCGAGGAAGTGGAACGAGGCAATGAAAGTGCTTCCTGTATCGGGAAGTCTTCCCTTGGTGTTCAATCAGTCTAGGATCATTTCTGTGCCAGATAGTGCTTCCAGGCATAACACTCCATCTAACTGTCACATTATTAGCAGAGAACTCAAGACATTACCTTTCTATAAGGGAGGTTTCAGTGTACTTAAGTGAGGTCTTCTAAACTGACATATATACTTTCAGGCACTCAACATTGTGTTGATCTGTAATGCTGATAACGTTCTTGCGAATATTGCTGCAATTGCACGTTCGTTTCCGTTGTATTTTCGTAAAACTGGGCAGTCACCAGTGAATGTTATCGTGGAAATCTGCCTAGCGGATCGTGAGGTGAGTCTATAATCAAGTTTTAGAATGATATTCCCATTTGGGAACTTTTAAAAAATAGTTTGCGTATATAACTAGTTACCTTATATTGAGTAGGTGAGTTCGGAAGCTTGTTACAAAATAAGGTGTAATCATGGAAAATTGCAAAGTTTTAATTGGCAGTAACTAATTGTCATTGTCAGTTTTTCTGTGATACATGATAAGTTTGATCATCAAGTTGACACAGAAGAAGGAAGGGAAAATGTCTCTTACAGCTATCATGTGCTTCTTTAGCATATTCGCCGCCGTTTGCATTGAATTCTATGCATTTCCATTCTAATGACTTGTTTTTCCGGGTGTAGCTTTTTCGCTGTGCTTTTTGTTTTCAATTGATAGCTTATCTAACAAAAATATTATGCCAGTCGGGTTTCGAGGAGGGCTTTATTCTAAATATAATAATTTGCGAAAAAAACGGCTAATCGTACGAGTTTGTTTGGCGAGAGGATGTTGCTGGTGAGTGGAGTACCCACGACAGAGAACGTCGTCGGTAATGAGAACGCAGAGGTGTCTTCTCTGTTGTACTTGAACATTGCAAGTCAATAGGTACGGAGATAATTTTGCTGCGATGAGATGTAAATCATTGAGGAGGTTTCTTCAGAGTGGCCTAATGTTCACAGAGTGCGCGTTCATCAGTGTGCCTTAACATGCTTTATTTTTAAAAGTATTTACCAGCTCAGAGCGCTTGTGGCGCAGTGGCTAGAGGCGCCCTGGAAGCACATGAGATCGATCTACGTGCCCATGGCTCACCAAGCTTCCCGGAATGGGCAGATTCGTACCAGACTTTTTTGGAAGGATAGCAGCACTAGCTCGATACATCGGTAAACCACCACAAGTCATTGTAAAGGCCAGATGCGCATTCAGTCACCTCCAACGAGGTTTTATTTACCATATCTCTTGTTATAAATTGTCGAATCTGTGGTTATTGGAATGTTGCCGCGTTGTCGAAAAGAACCAACATGGTGTACTATGTCTTGATAGCGATGTATTTGATTGGCTGTACTGTTTCCACAAAAGACATTGGACTAGGCCTTACCATGAATGGGTTAATATTAGGCGCTAGAATAAGAACACTCAAGGCTAATTTATTGCAATATGTGGAAGCAAGGAGCTAAGTGAAAAGTGGGAATGCTTATAAAATTTGCTGAGACGTAATTCTTTTGCATTAGACACGTTAGTTCAGAGGTAGAAGGTGGATATTTCTGGATCTCGGACTACGGAGACCTAGAACGTGGTAAGCTTTGTCCTAGGGAAATAGTAGTGCTCATTGAGAGCTGATGTAACATATTTCTTCGTTATCATCTTCTATGTGCCAAGATGTTTAAAAATGAAAGCTTTTGAAACTAGGAGGAAGTCAAACCATAACGGGACAAAATGGTATTTATGCTCTAGCGTTATCGGTAAACCTATGCTTTACAATATTGCTGACCAAGAGAATGGCCTTCACAGGTGAAAATCGCCTATTGTGTCGATCGGTGCTAGTAGAACAGTCCATTATAGCAAATTCATTTTCTATGGTTTTTTTGGTACTGACTTTCATTTCCTTTTGCCACTCTCTCCGAATGGAGTGGGCCATAACTATCGTCCCGGTGAAAAGGCAGAATTCATGTCTAATGTTAAGGATATCTAAGGAAGGCAAGGTCGACCACATTAATTATGGGCCATTTTTATACGTATAAGCAATTTCCTGCTATAAAATCATAATGGCAACTTTATGCTTTTACCATATCTCATGTTTTCTTGTAGAACAATGTTTATTCTGTCAAATCAGTTATTCCGTGCTTTCAGTGCTTATGTAACAGTGGTGTTTTTCCTATCGTAAATGAGGTTTTTGATGGCTTTTGCTTAAGAATTGGTAACGGAGCTCTGGTTTCTTTCAACCAAGCGCATTACGTTTTTCTTGGATATCCTGTAAACTTGATGGCTGATAACTTTGTAGATCTGTAGATGTTTTAATGCCCCTGCATAGCTGTTAATGAAGCTGGCTGAAGGGAATAGTTATGGTATACGTTGACTTCTTCCTTGATTTATGGCTGAGATCTGTAAAACAAACAACTGCGGTAATACTAGGGATATCTCCACTAACATACTCCTTTTTAATGAAATGCAAGTGATTTCAAAAATTTGTGATGTGGGAACTCACTTTTTTTTTAAGACAATATTTATGAAAATCATCGAAATAGAAAACCCCGAGTTATAGAATTTATGAAATGTCTGAGATTTGGATGTGAAAGCTTCCGTATTTTCTTTTACAAGTTTTTTTTTCAGTTAACTGATGACGATATCAGTTACCTCATTAATCTTGCATGCTGGATTCGAGAGGTATGTCGTCTGGTGGACGCACCCCCGAATGAGTTGACAACGGACGCATTTCTTTTGAAAGCTTTGTGTGTGGCCGAGCAGTTGGGAGTGAAACAGACTGTAATATCGGCAAGTTTGGTCAATCTTGTCTGAAATCTTGTGTAAATTGCCCTAATGATGAAGCTATATTTCGGTTCTAGAATAGAGTTTGCTAGCCCCATTTTCCTAATATTGAATGCCAGTTACCCGATAGAATAGATTGTTGTGTTTTCATCTCTAGGGAGAAGATCTGAAGCGTCAAAACTTTGGGGGCATATATAATGTTGGAAAAGCTGGTTCCTCACCACCTGCATTTGCTGTACTTAGTTATGAACCGGAGGATGCAAAAGAGACATATTGCCTAGTTGGCAAAGGTGTTGTGTTTGACACCGGTGGAATGCAGATCAAAGGCAAAACGGGAATGCCAGGTTAGTTGGATGTTTCTGTACTTCATTGAAAATGGTTTTTGTTCTTTTTTCATGGTTTTTATCAAACATTTTAATCGAAAGTGCAAAATCGATGTAAGTGTCCTATAAATCCTGTGTTTTGATTACATTCGATTTACTCAATTTAGAATTAATCCAATAACAAGTCTACACTTGTAATCTAACTGTTTGAATTCTAACCTAAAATGAATTGTTTCTGATAGCGCTGTTTTCTCAGAGTGGACCGTTATGAGAACTGACACCACAGACTTGATCTTTTTATTTACTGCCTACTATAATTTTTAACAGCAGGGTATTATGTGAAATACAGCTGAGATGTTGCTGAGATATTATATTTCACATGAGTTTCACATTTCACTGTAGTTTTGACACCACAGTGTTTAAGTTCAGATTCATTTTAAGCTTTGCGTTATCAAACGACTTTAAGAGTGGGTAACCCTAGATAATCCGAATACACTGAATAGCTCATAACGATGAAGAAACGTAATGCTCACAGCAAAATTCCGATTTGATCGATATTGGTCAAGAATTTTTCTCCTTGCCCCACGAAGTCTGCTTCAGGGCGTTCTTACTTCATCGCCATAGATAATCGCTGACTTATATGAGTCAAAATGAGGTTTATCGGTTTTTAACAGGATCATTTCTTTTACAGCGGGGATTATTTGGCTTCTGGAATAACTTTAATGCTTCTGAAATAATTCTTCGTATTTTTGTTGAGCAAACACGAGGTGTTATTATTCTTTATTCACGAGTAAGCTGACGTTTCGGCGGACTCTCGAGGCATTCTGGATTAACTCCAGAAATCCGAAAATGAACCGCAGGGAAGAATGCCTCATTATCACGCGTGATATAGGGCAGTATATAAGACTGCTATTCTGATGGGAGGGGCACATTATGCTTCCATGTGATTTCTGTGCGGTTGGTCTCTACGTGACATACTTAGTGGAAACCTCATAGAAAGCGGTCAGTGTGCAAAGCTGTGTTCATTGTGATTGAAATCTTGGTTTAGAGTTTCTCTGTTCGGTTATGGAGGCGTCTGGCCGAGTAAATTGCTATCAACTTGACCTTTCCAGGCTCTGAGGAAGGCGAAATCCGCCGAAACGTCAGCTTATTCGTGAATAAAGAATAATAACACCTCGCGTTTGCTCAACAAAAATACGAAGAATTATTTGATCAATGCCGAGGTTAATAGAAAGTCGGTCGTGGGAGCTTCTGAAATATTTCTAATAGGTTTCTGTAGTTTCTCTAAATGTAGTATGTTTTTACAAATTTGTACGTTTTAGCAGAGCTGGAAGTAAACCAGCGGCTTTCTCAGCTCGAAATTTGGATGAAAGTCATAATGTATTGTGTATATGTATATTTTTGGTTTGTGTTTTCTTATTATTTTCGGCATGAAGCGGGATATGGGTGGAGCGGCTGCAGTGTTGGGAGCGTTCTACCTTCTCGTGAGTGCCAAATTCCGACACAACTTGCACGCTTGCTTGTGCATTGTGGAGAACAACATTTCTCCGAAAGCAAAGTTTGTTTAATAGAGTTTTTAAATATAGTTGCGGGCACACGTCGTTCTAGGTTATCTGTGACGTATTTCAGTAAGCCTGATGATATTATCACAATGCTTAGTGGAAAGACGGTGGAAATCAACAACACTGACGCAGAAGGTCGTTTGATTTTGGCTGATGGTGTCTATTATGCTAAAAACACTCTCAAGGTTAGTTTTACAAGTAGCTGGTTTCTGCAGCAATTTTTTGCATACATCATTGTTTCTTCTGTTTTGGCTTTCTGAATGCACTGCAGTAGATCGCCAATGAACGACCTTAAACGCTAATGTGGAGGTTACTAAACTGTTTTTCATGGATATATTTAGTGATAGATTCTATCAATCCATCTGTGAAATTTGATCCTTTTGGGAATCATATATGATTTTATGCTTCGTTTGAAGTCCCGAGATCAGTTTTCTCATTTATATCCTAATTCTTCCCGCTTTATTTTCGTAACCCAATGGTATGTCCAATGAAGAAGCTAGAGCTTTTCTTGTTATTTATGGACTTTCAAAAGTTGAATGTTTGAATCTGGATTGAATTTAGTTGATTAGCACATTTGATATACATTGGTTTAAAACACATCTGCGATCGAAAGCAATTTAGTGTTTTACTTCTAATCGAATGTATTACAGTTCAAAGTGGACTTTTTAACTGGAACGGAAACTATTAGCAAAGCCATTGGGACTACAAGTCTTTGCCAATAGAATGCACGTCTTATAATTCTATCACAATGAAATCTTGCTTTTCTCGGATCCATCAAATTCTTTTTTCCTTTTCTTTTCGTCGAGGTTCATAGTTGGAGCTGTCGAATTACTGAGCAATTAGAGCTCTATCCAGCAAACACGGTCTTGTTCAAGAATGCATTGTTACTGCTGACGGCTGCTGCACTTACGTTAAAAATTTTGAAGCCTCTTATTGTTGCAATTTTCTGCAAATTATTGTTTGGAACACTGGTGACGACGTCGAGTTTTTGTGGAAACCTGCGTAGTTCTCACTAACTAGTGTAATTGAGGTGTTTAGGGTTTTTTAGGAGAAGCTTTGCTCTATCGTCCTAATTCTATAACGAATTCCTAATACCACTCATTTTTAGGTTTTGTTCTGATTTTTTTTCCACAAAATTAGAAAGTAAGGAAGTGGAATCTTAACTTTTGGTTTTTTAGACACAAATTCGGTTGCTAAATTCCTTAACCGTTTTATGGGTCTTGCGGTTGTAGGATGACGAGAGTTCAGTATTATTGGTAAAGATCTGAAGTTTAAAATGGTTTTTATTCCATTTAATAAAGTTCACTGCCAGTCACGATATGTTTATACAAATTCGAAGGGCTCAATCATTTTTTGTTTTGCCTAAGTCTTACTAAAAGTCTTGTATTGTTCACTAAATAGAAAAAGAATAAAGCTCTCGACATTGATCAACCTTTGAAGGATGCGCTATGAATTCGACTTCATTAAGCGGCGTTGGAGGTGATTGAATGTATATCTGGCTTATACAGTGACTCGCAGCGGCCTACCGATGTATGGAGCCAGTGCTGTTATCCTTCTAGACAGATCTGGTACCAATTTGCACACCTCGAAGGGATGGAAGGCTTGGTGAATCAGGGTGCGGGAGCGATCCCATGTATGCAGGGCGCTTGTGGCCACTGCTCTACAAGGGGCCCATATATTGCTTATACTGGCATCAATCTATTCTGCAGGAACGTCAAGTACTCAATTCGCTCAAGTATTCTAGTTAGAAAAAACTTCGGGTTTATCAAGAAGCCAACGTCGTTATGGATGTAATGAATGAAAATAACGTTAATTACTGTTTGTTCTACAGGCTGATGTGATTATCGATATGGCAACTTTAACCGGTACTCAGTTGTATCTTTCTGGCAAGCTACATGGTGCGCTTCTCACAAACTGCCGAGAATGGGAGGAGAAAGTAAAACTTCAGATATATTTTCTCCAGAGTTATTTATTTTAAGGTGAACTAATTCAGGCATGCGAGGCCGGTCGGCGTTCCGGCGATTTGGTCGCACCAATGGTCTTTTGCCCTGATCTCCACTTCTCGGACCTCAAAAGTCCTGTCGCAGATATGCGCAACAGCAACCTCGTCAAAACGGAGGTGAGAGAATACATCCAGTCGATGAGCAGTTTTTACTTTTTTTTCGTTTGAGATCCGTTTCATATGCCGATGGAATTCTGGTCTGTGTAAATAGTCCTCACTTTAGGGTCCACCATCTGCTCTAGCAGGGCTGTTCATCGGCTCCCACATCGAATTCGGTGAGGGGCTGAAGTGGCTGCACTTCGATATTGCCTCAGCAGCAGAGAGCGGTGATCGTGGCACCGGATACGGTCTGGCTCTGCTATCCTACCTACTCGGGCATCTCACGAGGATTCCTATGCTTCAGCACTAGAACCTGTACTGAAAGTATTTGGACAATATTTGTGTAGTCTTCCAATGTTGGTTAACAGGTGAATAGAAGAATACAATACGAACCATCTTATACAAAACGGGAGAAGTTCTATGTTTATTGTTCTTTTATTTTGTGTCATTTGAAGACAATGTTTATTTGACGGATCTGATCGTTCTATAACGATATTTGGTTGCCTATATAGCCGCAGACTTCATGTTTTGAGTATCTTTTATTAGGTATCACTACCTCTGGTTCCTTTTTCAGATTTGGTTGGAATTGAAGTAAATTTTGTTCTATGAACTTTTCCAACATAATTGTTAGGAACAGCCTTTCGCAGGCAAAAGGTGGACAAATAATTTTATGGTTGGAAAGGCGACGTGTTTTCATATTATGTACAGATCAGTTAAAATCACTGGGTAGTGTATGGGAACCATTTTCTCATTAGTTAATATTTTATTGCTAATCCATTGCCACTATTATTTACTGTACTGTCGGTCGTTTCATCGCACTAGTCGTACATATCGTTTCGTTGATTGCTTATACCATTCTCTAGCTAACGAATTTCATGCTTCACTTACTTGATACTTAAACGGCCAGTCCTCACTAGTGTGGGCCCCAGCATACTCACCACTTTTCGGAGATTTGCTGGTTAAGCCATTGTGGTTCCCTGGAATCCCGAGGGCAGCCTGGCCAAAGTCTGCCCCAGGTTATCACCACGACAGGTAGGCGCGACCCTTGTGAATGAGAGGAAGATTTGCCACCATTCGACTTTGATACCTGGACGGCAGCGGATCCTGGTATTAGTTTACTCTTAGCTAGACTTCCTGATGAAAACGCCGGACTCCTCGGCTTGGGGGACTGCCGGAGGGGTACGAATCCCTCCGCCGTACATCGCAGTCCGACACCCAGGAACGCCTCCCAGCCACGATGAGGCAGACTTCATGCTTTTCATTTTTTAATTCCTCTCAATATAATGTTGAGGCTGTGATTGAAATAAGTTGATAGTCAAAGAATTTCAGTTGAATGTGAGATCCACAGAGTTTCCTTTGGAGCTGTTTTCTCAACTTTCGATAGGAGAGGTTCAGTAAGTTGGATACAAAAGAGCCGTACAAGCTGAGCTGTTCGCACGAGCAGGAAGGATTTTTATTTTCCTTGCCTTGAAATTCTATTAGGTATTTCACTACTGCACGAACACAAGAGCCCACAACAAAAAGTTCTGTTGTGCATTTCTTAAAAGATGTTCCCATTGTGTGTTAAGTAGACGGTTTTTGTGTACTGTTATCGTTCTGCATCTGAAACAAAACTTTCACGCTTTGGTGACACATCTTCGTGACCTGTGCAGAGTCCATTCCAGTTTCTTATCTTCTCGTTATCACTTAATCACAGTTTTCAATTGGAAGCTGGAAACGAAGTGAAAATTGCACTAAAGTCATGGTAATATTCGATATATAACGGTTGTCCCCTGATTTTGCTTGGATGATGCATGGGATGAAATAAAAAGGATAGAGTTCTCGGCGTTGATCAATCCCTCAAGGATGCACCATGCATTCGACTTAATTAATCATCGTTGGAGGTGATTAAATGCATATCTGACCTTTACGATGATTCGCGGTGGCCCACCGGTGTATCACACTAGCGCTGTCATCCTCCCAGATGAGTCTGGTACCAATTTGCCCACCTCGGATGGATGGGAGGCTTGGTGAGCCATGGGAGCAGGGATCGATTCTACGTGTGTGTTCCATGGCACCTCCAACCGCGGCGCCATACTCGACACATAGGATGACCCTTAATTTCATGTTGCCTACACAAACACTACAAGTAGACCTGGTTGAAACAGCGAATAAGAATAATTGCGGTTTTTCGAAACTATATAATGATTTTTCGACAGTTAGAGGACTAGTGGAGTTGAGGATTTCACAGAGCTTTGGAGGAGGGTTCGTTTCATCACTTTGGAGACGTATATGTTGCTACTTATGTGAGTAAAAGAACTTAGGGAAAGACAATAAAGAACGTTAAGGGAAGATTTTGAAGGAAAAAAAGCAGCAGTTATGATCGAAGCCGGAGAGGCTGGAAAAAGCATTCATGAAGCCCATTGAACCTTCGTCAATTACAAAACTAAGGTGATTGAACTCCGACAATCAGACGGAACAGTTACAGCGCCCAGAAAGGCAATGGAGAAAATCATTCACGAATACTACTCGGATCTCTTCGATAGCCACGTCCACCTTCATTCATATGAAATAAAGGAGGATGGATATGTTGCACCAACGGTTCTCCATTCCAAAATCCGACATTTCATCGGTGAAAAATCGAACAACACCAGGTTCGGACAGGATAAGATCTGAACACCTAAAAAACCTTCCGCCAGTCCTCGTAGGCACACTTGCTCGGCTTTTCACAGTTACCTGTCTGAATTTCGAGGTTCCCATTCAGTTAAAGAACAGCAGGACAGTGCCATTGCTCCAGAAGGGTGACCTCCATGATTTTCATAACTATCGTCCAATTAGTTTGCTGTATTTCGAGTACAAACTTTTCACTCGATTCATGCTAATCAGGCCTGACAAAACATTGGATGAAGGACAACTATGTGAGCAAGCTGAGTTTCCAAAAGGATTCGGTACAATGGATCATATCCACCCGATAACAAGACTCATCGAAGTATGGCGACAGTACGGAATACCGCTTCGTCTTACTTTCGTGGGTTTAAGAAACAATCATGGAAGCTCTGGACAATCAAGGGGTCCCTACTCAGTATGGAAAGACTCTTCCTGAGCTATATAAAAATTTCACAACCAAAATATGGCCATTCTACATTGGTATTAACATCGACGTCAAAGGATAGGTTAAGCAGGGCGATAACATCTCGCCAAAATTATTTACCGCCACCCTCTAGAACGTTATGCGAATATTGGAGTGGGACAACATGGGATTGAAACTCGATGGTTGCTAATTGTAACATCTTGGCTTTGCTGATGACATCGTTCTTATAACAACAAACATTAACCAAGCGGAACGAACACTTGCTGACTTCGATAAAGCCTTCGGAAAAATTAGTTATCAACTAGTTCTCACAAAAACGATTTTCATAAGGAACGGATTGGTTACGCATGCCCCATTCACGCTCAACGGAACGAATGTTTCCGAATGATCCAGTTCCGTTTATCTAGGTAGAGAAATCAACATGATGAACGACTGAGCTCCAGAGTTGAGCAGAAGCAAACGAGAGGCATGGGAGTTTTCAAGAGCATCGAGGATGTAGTGAAGAGAACAAAGAACACCCGACTCTGTACCCACCTTTTCGACTCAACGGTGCTTCCTGCCCTAACGTGTGCGTCAGAAACCTGGTCGCTGCGTAAGCATGATGAATAAGCACTCAGCGTTATTAAACGAGCAGTCGAAAGGACGATGATGGGAGTATCCTGTGTAACACAAGTAAGGGAAGGGATCTAAAACTCGGACCTGCTTGAACGATCAAAAATCAAAGATACCGTTCTGCACGCCAAACAGTCAAAGGTAAGGTGGAGCCGCCACGTAATGCGTATGAACGACAACCAGTGAACAAAAGTCTTTAGTGACGGGAGCTCCCAGGATGTCAAACGTACTGCAGGAACACTTTTCCGATGATCAGGGTTCTTCACGAAAAGCCTAGAAGAATGGTATGATGAGCCGCGAGTCCCTAGAGCAGGTAGAACCGAATGGGCTATTCTTGCACGCGAGAGGAAAAATTGGAAGGTTTGCTGGCGCCCGTACCAGTCACCCGACAACCTAAGGGACGATAGGTGATGGCGGTGATCTATCTGCGGCAGTGCAAGTACAAGGTTACTTTTTGTGGGCTTTCAAACTTTTGTTCACCACATGGGGACGAAAACCGTTAATATTTACGAACGTAGTTCCTATCTGATTAATATATTCCACCATATAACGTTAGCTCGAAGAATTTGTTCCTTAATCAATACAAGTATATCCACCTGTGTATAATGACTAACCAGCAGAGCGTTAAACAAAGGATCAAAGTGACGGCTGTCGTCAGAAACGCGGCCGTTAGCCTAATGACTAAATTCACAATTTTTGTCATGATCAAGCTAGTTAAAAATTTGATGGAATTAAAGAGAAAATTTCTTCTATCGCCAAAGGTCTGCATGCTACTCTTCGCTTTATTTTATTATCTAGAAATCATTTGTCATTTTTGAGGAACTGAAGTTTTTCCCGCTTCACGTTACCACTGAAAAACAACGCTGGTGGTCCCATCGAAAGTGACAATAAATAAAAGCACGAGACGCAGAGTAGTGGAACTTCCTGTGCTCGGGCGAAGGTGAATCAAAGAAATAGGACGGAAGGTGTGATAGTGTCAGCAGGTAGTCTTCTGGAAATGTGTTTCCTAGGAGCTACTAGATCCTTGATGGCAGTCAGTTCGATTTGGATCGAAAATTACTGCGTCAGGGCACAGAACCTACGCATTCTATGGGTTATTTATGGCCGAAATTTGGAACTCGATTATGGTAGAGGAGCAGCTGTAGAGTGCACGGATGTGCGTAGAGAAAATGTAGGTAGAAGATGGAAAAAACTTATTGGTATCCGAAGATGAGATTTGCTAGTGCACCAAAATTAAGGGATCATTGGAGATCTAGTATTCTTGGACGGCGTCATATTGCCAACTATTTACAAGAGACAGGTTTGAAGGTCTTTGGCAAACCTCAATATTTTAGCCAAACTAATATATGGGCAACAGGAAATGTGTGTGTTAATGAAGCTTTTATGCTGTTTAAAGGAATAATCGCATTTTGCCAACAAATACCACGTAAGACCTGATACTCCCTAGCCGTTCATGGAGAAAACAATATTACTAGGCCATATCATGGAGGTCGTTAGTACCATGTTAGAAAGCATTGTCAATCCCTCATCATTGTAAATGCACTCTAAAACCTGATTAACATATTAGCACTATCTCCTGCGGTTATAGGAAACACTGTCGTTTAGAATGTTGAAGGTGCATCAAACAAGGTGCAATTTTACTAAAAAGTTCAGTTTTGAATTAAATGTTTGCATATATGCAAGAAATGCAAGTTTTATATGAAATTTGTTGATTACACACTCTCCTCCACAGCAATTGCTTCTCGTCTCAAAATGAACTCTTCCGAAAAAGGTTTTTGGTAAGTAATTAAAAGCACCTTCTAAATTCTTGCCTCCCCCCATCATGGGTGAGAGGTGCTTTGGGTGTCAAATTGAATGCACAGTGGTTGACGTTTTATCCTCCCATGTAAGTCTCACAAGCTGTGGTCTCCGTCGTATCCATTAGTAAGGTTTTTTGTGAGCATAAAACTGAATTCCGTCGTAATTGCGATAATATCGCGATAATTTATGACTTTTGGGTGTAATTTACACTATGAACAGATCGAAATCAAACTCAAGTCTCGGTTGCACATAGTCTCTCGAGCCGACTTGGGCTTGTGAGACCATGCGCATCCCTCACTTTATGCGAGTCAATCACGTCTTCGTCGCTATTTGATATCATGGCTTAATGTAGCACAAATTTAGCAGCACGTTCAGCATTTGAAAGGGCACGACCAATGACATGCGAAAGCTTTATGACTGAAGACCACTCTTAGCTTTGAGAAAAGTGCTAGATATCCATAATTGCTTTCCATGACCCAGATGTACCACATAATAACGAAATTTAAGGGTAATAAATTTTTTCGAAGTGTGCTTGGATTTATGCAATGTTCTTCTAGTAAGGGTGGCAATTTCGAGCATTGCAAAGCTGTTACCGAGTATATTTTAAGCAGGAACGTCAGTTTCGTCATTGACGTGGAAAATTTTGTTTTCTGCGAATGCAGAACCGCCTTATAGACAGCAGCCCTCCACCTGATCGCTACTATCTGACGCCCTCTCCAGCATTGTGCACTGGCTATAACGTGATCGATAAGACTTTGCCGACGTTCGTTTATTGAAGGTTGAAAACTGCTCCGCAATTGCACGTGATCGCCCAGGAAGTATAGGTGCGACACGCAGGTTTTGAACGACCCAAGTGGCCAACAGTAGAGAGAAGAGTGGAAGGAGTCATCTTGTAGTTGTATAAACGATGGACAAAAACTTAAATGCCGGTCGTTTACAACGAACAAAAAGTCGGTGATAACGAATGGACTAAGTAAACTTAGAGAAACATGCTCATAAAGCAAGAGGAAACCGGTTGTAAAAGAAGACGAAAATTTTCTCCGTTAAGAAAAGACACGAAAACAACACTAAAGAAGCTGACATGTGGTTTTTTTCGTTTAAAATTGTTTCTTTCTCAATATTTCATTTCATGCTATGGGTTCAAATCATCGCCTTGTCTCTAGGAGAGGGAGATAGATATCATGGAAAGAAAACTTATATTGACCATTTTTTATAAGTGATAGAGAGAGTATACCAACGCTCACGATCAGCAAGAATATGACAATATTTCTATACCACTAGGAAGTTTTTCAACGATGGTTATTTTAAAAAGACTGGAAAATAATCTCATTGCTGGATATTCCAAAAGTAGAAGAGCGACAGCATTTATGGACGATCCAGGCTTGGCGTTTTTTCAATGGGGTTTGACTTCTATATCGTACCTGGGCGATGGGTCCATTTCTCATTTACATCTCATTTTAATCTCTGCTTTAATATCGTACCCGAATTAACTGGTGGAGTGACTAATCGAATAAATCGCCACCGAAAATTATGTCGTTCAGATTCACATCGTGAGGAAGACCTTTAGAAATCCCAAATCAAGAAACCAGGGAAAACAAATTGCCTAATCAGTAGGAGACCATTCTCAGTGCGCCGCACAACGAGCACCCGTGTATAAGGTTAGGCAGTGAGATGACCGGTGATAGGCGAATTAATCTCGCGTTGGGCAGGAAATCACAAGAACCGAACGTAATGAACGTACCATTATGCCTGTTTCTTGCTCTGAACCTATAATACCGGATCACTCTCATCAGATGCCAACCTTTGCGCTCTTGTTTAAGCTTCTGATCGCATTAAATTCCATTTGATCGCCTTGAGAGAGATGAAAAGCAGGAAGACCGATGCAGCCATAAGCTTGAAAGGATTTCCTGTCAGCTTCCAAGCGAAGCAAAACATTCGTGTATAAAGAGGGTCACCTGTTTTCCTCTCTTCCCGTTGGTCGTCGATTTACTCGAGAGGGCGCCAACAAACCTTCCATTTTTCCCTCTGTAACGTGCAAAAATAGTCCAGTAGCTTTTGCCCCCTCTAGGAACTCGTCGAGAATTACATCTTCCTTCTAGTGTTTTCGTGAGGATGTCTGACCATCTAATCGGTGACCCCACTGGTGTGCGTTTTACATCCTATGGAAAACGATCACTATTATCTGGTATACATCGGCTACCGTTAATGCTTATCGCGTTTTCGGGCAAATTGATTTTCGACATTTTAAAGGTTAAATGGCGTCTTCGACTTCTCATCGTTCCCATAGGTTGGAACCTTGCATTACCTTTTTTACTTGCACAATATGGGGCACTCTCTGCATCTTGCCTCTCCACTACACATTCAATAACGTTGAGTAATCTTTCATCCTACTTATTTAGCGACCACGTTCCTGACACCTTCGTTAAAGCAGAAACGTTCATGGAATCGAGAAAGTGGGCACGGAGTCCGATGTCCTTTTCACTCCTCCCTACACCGTCGATGCTCTTGAGTGCTCTCCAATGCCCTCGTTTCCTCCTGCTCAACAGTCGGACTAAGCCGTTCGGTGTGTTGATTTCCCTGCCTAGTTATAGGTTGCATGAGCCTTAAGAGACAATGACATTCATTCCGTTGAGCGCGAATGGGACATAAGAAGCCAATTCGTTTCTCATGAACATCATTTTTATGAGATTTAGTCTAAAACTAGTTCCTCAACAAGCGTCGTTATAGTCGGCTAGCATTCGCTCCGAATAGTTCATACTTTGTGATAGTAGAGTGATGTCAGTAGCAAAGCGAAGGAAGTATAATTGCTGAACAACTATCAATTTTCGCTCCCATGTTGTTCCATTCCAGTGTTCGCATGATCTGGGCGGCGCCAGCAAATAATTTTTACGAGATGGTGTCGCCTTGCCTAACCCATCTTTTGGCGTCGACGTTAATATCTTTATGTTCCTTTATTGTGAAACTTTTACGTACCCCGAGCAATCTTTATGTGCTAAGTAGGGACGCTTTGGCTGCCCAAGGCTTCGACAACTGCTTCTATCTCAACTGAATCGAAAGCTTATCCTAAAGCGATGAACCGAGACACAGCGGTCTTTTGTACTCTCGCGATACTTCAATGAGTCCTGTTACGGTGTGGACGTGGTCTATCGTACTAAATCCTTTTCGAAACCTTGCTTGCTTACATGGCTGTCCTTCGTCCAGTACTCTGACAATCCTGTTTAGGATGACTCGAGTGAAAAGTTTGTAGACGACAGACAGTAAGCAAATTGGCCGATAGTTGCCGATATTGTAAAAGTCATTTTTCTTGAACAATAGCATGGTCTTGCTGGCCTTCTACTGAGTATGGAGCTTGCAATCGGAAGTGCTCCATAAAGCGAGAAAAAAATTGGACTGTGCATGAATGGGATGAAGATCTAGTGCATGAAAGCCCGTGGTGAGAAGGCGAATAAATCGAACTTGATGGTTTCCAGATTACAGAGACCACCTCATATGTGACTTTAAGCCTTAGCACAAAAAACAACATTGAGAAAGAATTAAATAGAAAAAGAAGAGCATCTTGGGAGGCATTTGGGACACTCAATGAGCACGAACTCTAGCAACCCCAAAACTGCGCGCTCACGTCTTCAATTCAGTAGTCTTCGTAGCGCACAGTTATGCAACAAAAACGTGGCCTGATATTTCAGTAATAGAGCGCTTGAATGATGCCGTCTGAATTTTAACAGATATTCACAACGTCAAGCTGGAATGCGCGGCTCAGATCTTCGAAATCGTTTTCAGATTCTATGAGAATGAACATCGATAGCGAAACACAGATAGTCCGATCACAGATTGAGAAGAATAGCTCTCGAATAGACCAGAGGAACAGCGGAGTGGACTCCAACAGAATACGATCGCTGCTTTGGGAGACCACCTAAACAGTGAGCCGGTGTGTTGTGGCTAACGCCAACCATCTGTATTCAAAGTGGGAACGATTTCAGAACTATAGAATGCTGCTTGCGGACGTCACCACGTTTGAAACAGACCACGACCATAGACAACGATTTTCACGATATAGGGACGAATGGAAATTGTGCTGGGACACGCACTACCGGTAAAAACGAGTCATGAAAGTATCCAAGTGCCAAGGATGCCCTCTAACCCATCATAGGCCACACTTGGCATAAAATTTGTGTTGGCCTAGCTATTTGTTGCATTCAAAGTGGGCCTTAAAATGCTTTGCGTAGCGAAACAAACCATAGAAGAAGAAACGCATTGGGTGCAATGCATTTCGTCCACTTTTCCTACGCATCGATTTCAAGAGTTATTTAATAATGATGCGTAGTGATGTTTTTCTACCCTTGAAAGATATAATGCACATCGTGCTGATCACAAAGGAATGAGGTCAAGGTGGTTAAAAACAAGTGATGAACTTAAGAGAATTTTGAAGGAATCGTTGAACTCATGCAACTGCTCACTTTTCGTAATTTTTAGTGTGTATTGTGGCGTGGTACACATGCCATTGAAATCATTTCAGAAACTCAATATGAGCAAAGAATTTTGTTCTTCTTTGTGAAAAAACTGTTTAGAAACTAATAAACCGGTGTGTGATCTTACATGAGCACACATTTGCAGAACCTGGAGCTGAACTAATATTGGAGTCAAATCGGTACGGTAAAGTCTCTTGACATTCGTTGATAGGTGAATGTTTGCACATGTCAGTTTGTGGGAGACGATCAGTGCGCATTGTTGACGTTTCCACCGATTTCACAATACTTTCACTTTGATTCTAAAATCCGTTTCGACACCACACCTCATGATGGATGAGTTTCATAGGTACGGTGCTCAAATTTTCACTTTTTGGGATCACCGCTATTTCTCTAATGCTCTGATTTTTGTGTCCCACGCGAATTGGCTCTTATGCTCTTTAACAAAGAAAATAAGTTTCCATAATTGAACATGTCGAGAAATCAGAATGAAGAAGGATTTCTTCGGTTTTTCCACTGACTGTACTATCAAGTTTGTAGCACGCAGCTTTGGTTAAACTTTGTTTAACAGGGTATAATTTTAGCTTACCCCCTTATAATCGCCTAAATGAAATTCAGATAACACAAGCTTCGTTTGAGTCATCTTAAAACTCGTTGTCAAACGTGAAGTTCATATTTTTTAACCTAGAAGGTCCCAAGAATTTTAGAAAATCAGAGATCTTGGATTTGAGAAATTAAACCTGAAAAATGGGAAAATAAAGGTACTTTCAGCGTAGCGAACGAAGCAGCTCGTGATGATTCAAGTGTTTTGCTAATAATTGTACTCTGTGTACTATTTTGTTTCGCAATTCGCCACATGAATGACTTTTACGCTGGAGAAACTGTAGGTTTTCTTATGAGTGTCTCAGTAGTTTTCAACAAGCTCATTTCCTTAACTCTCAGTGTCCTCAACATCTGTGATTTGTAGGTGACTCTGGTTGAAGAAGGAATGTGGAGCGGACGATTCCGTCACAAAATCGAATATCGTATGCTGGCAAATATTGAAAATGATTTCAGTGATATGCACGAACAACTTAAAAACAAGGAAGAAGAGCAATTCCCAACAAGAAACGCTAGACAACATGGAGTTTGCCGTTCTGAAATGCCTTTGTGAGTCTGCATTGGAGAAATGAAGACTTTAGGTCATGTCCACTGTTAGATTTGTGCCCTGTTAACTAAGACACTTCGCAAGGGCCCATTTCATCGTGAGAAGATGTAAGCTGCTAAGTAAAGATATTGGATTTCAATCGACGTAATTGGTTTTCTTCGAATACAATAAACTTTTCCATCGAAAAATATGATTAATTCAAAAATAGGAGTGTTGTGATTTTGTGATAGGGAGATCATCAACTAACAATGTGGTTAATACTATTTGTAGAGGAAAATGAAAGATGTTTTTCAGGAATTATTGGAGGCTGTTAATGTATTGTAATGATGTGAGTTAAATGAAAAGCATTTAGATTATACACAATTCCATACTTGAACGACCAGTCTTCACAATGATGGTAAACCAATACAAAAGGCACCTCCATCCTGCCTATGCGGGGTCCAAGCTTCAGCGTGGTAAGTCAATCCTCTCAATGGCTTGCCTCCTCATCGTGACTAAAGGGCGTTACTGGTGTCTAAGTACGATGTACTGAGTGGGCAGGGCGCCCAGCTAAGAGTAAACCATTGCAATAATCACAGTGATCCTAGCAACAACAGAATCACATTAACAGAGAAGGTGTCACCATCGACCATCTACACTCCTATGTTGTGCCATTCTAAATAGTTTCGGCACGTTTCCGTTAATAGCCTCGAATAATTAATATTGCCTTTCTACGCGTCTTTCTTTATGTGGGCAGCAATGGTACTGTAAAATGGCAAATTGTCATTGTAAACTTACTGAATGACTCAAAAATAATTTTTGTGTACTTACCAGGAAAGCGCCTGTTGTCTAGAGCCTCGATGGCTGCTTCTCTCTCAGTTAAAAAAAGAATTTTTTATGTCGATGAAGATAAGAAAAGAGAGTTTTTTTATGCGATAATTCAGTAAGACCCATGACCGACTTTCTGTTAACCTCGGCATTAATTGATAATTCAATGTTTTTCATCAATAAGCAGACACGAGGTTGTTAATATAGAATTTATTAGAACACAATTGCTGACGTTTCGGCGGTTTCGCCTTCTTCAGAGCCTGGAAAGGTCAAATTGAGATGCGATCTACTCAGCCAAACACTTTCATAACCCTAGCAGATAAAACTTGATAAATCGATTTGTATTCGCATAAGAAACAGCTTCATTCAAACACCTACCGTTTATTTGTTGTAAGTATTTAAGTTAGTTGGTGGATAGCCGCCGCACAGAGTAATACATGGTCGATAACTGGGTCCATGTCAGATCATTGGATCAGCCTGAGGTATGGCGCTAGGTCACGCGTGATGACAAAACACTCCTCCTTGCGGTTCATTTTTGAATTTTTGGCATTGATCCAAAACGCTTCAAGAGTTTTTCGCGCTGATGTTTTCGATTCCTGCGTAAGGATAGTGACTCCTACCTCAAAATCTTCTCCGTTGTGTTCTTGCATCCTATGCGCGCCTAGTGGAGTATTGTGTTGTGAATTTGTCATACGTCGATTTTCATAATGACCTATTAGGATGAAGGATCGTTAGAGACGATCGAACGCATATCCGGCCGGTTACAGAGGTGGGATATCGATGTGTCAAATCGGGGTTTGTCTTCACAGACAAGTATAGTAGCAATTTGTCGACCCAGAAAGATGGAAAGCTTAGAAACACCTGAGGGTCGGATCTGTAGAGAACATTCTTTACGAACATTGCAATGTTCTGTATGTAAAACATTTCGAATACAGTTTCCGGTGACGATCCGACAACCTTATGTGTAACATTTCGTAGGCGGTTATCTCATGAAAAATATCTGCAGTTACAGTTCTATGCTCTGACTATCGCCTTATCAGATTGCAATGCTTGAGGAATGTTTCCAACACCCATTAGTGGCAAACCGTGTCTCCGCCCACTGTAGCCTGACTACGTCCATCACAAAAGGTATATAAACCGCTCCCCGGTTAGCTCGTTCAGTTCACAGCAATGCTGCTCAAGTCTTCATGTACTTTCCTCACATCCATCCCATGTAGTAGAATTCATATAAAAACCTCTTCACTCATAGGCGACCTGAAAACCAATGATCAGGCTGCGCTTCTTCATTACTTGTGCCATTGTCGTATTAATTGCACAGTTGGAATGTTATGCCATAATTGTCGTATTGGTAAACAGTTTAATTACCCAAGTTTGAGGTGTCCGGCATTGTGACTACTAGTCACAAAAAAGTCCCACGTGGCACAGACAAAGGCGAGCAGTTAATTCCGACCAAATCTTCTTAACTACCTGATATTCCCATATCAACAGGCCGTCCCAACAGGATCGAACTAAGTAGCACGTGTGTAATGCAGGTTACCTCTAGCTACTGCTCTAAACGCGCCTCCTAATGACATACTAGTACCACTTTTGTTCTACTTCCCGAGAAACATTACGTTTGATAAGATTATTTGAGGATTACATACGCAGAAACGAACATCCAAGGCTTCGGTGTTGCAGATGCTTTAGACGACGAATGTGACTCATGCAGTTTAAAGTTTATACTCCTTTCCATGCAAATAAAGAGATAGGCAAAAAAATAAAATAACGGCCAAGATGAGAATCCCTGATATGCTAGAATTACACCGAACATCTGATTGCCCGCGGATATGACAAAGATCCAGAAGCATTCTTGCTGACGCCACGTATCTTCTCACCGATTAGTGAAATAAAACTAACTTCAGCAATCCATGTGACCGTTGACTGACAGCAATCACTTTCCGAGCTCGCTTGGACGATTTTGTCCACCTTGTAGGAGCGCTCGTAGGCGGAGTCCTGCTCCAGTTTTTTTGTACTAGAATAGGGAAAAGTTTCAAAAAGAGCAGCGGTCTACTTTCAGATACTAAAGAATTTCGATTTTTACCACGGATTCCTTCCAAGAGAGGATTTGTCCTTTCTGCTGAAAGAAGTCGGTGACTACTTGCTTCGAGTCAGCGAGGTAACGACAGTTTACTAATAAGAAATCTGGGAATATCTTAGGAATTATTGGCTGTCAACATGATTGGGAATTTTTAAAAGTCCAATGCGAATCATTTCACAGTCTTCTTCTAGTGCGCATTCCATGGATAAAATATAAAAGGATAAAGCTTTCGACGTTGATCAATCCCTGAGGGATGCGCCACGCATTCAAGCTTTATCGAGCATCGATGGAGGTGATTGAATGCATATCTGGCCTTTATAATGACTTGCGCTGGCCTACCGACGTATTGAGTCGTGTTGCCATCATCCTAGACAAGTCTGGTACGAATTTGCCGACCCCGGACGGATGGAAGGCTTCGTGAGCCACGGGCGCGGGAATCGATCCCATGTGGGTGTCGCAGGGCACCTCCGACCATCACGTCACACGCGTCCCATCATTCTATGGATATGCATGGATTTTTACTTAGATAATATCTGAAGGAAAACATAGTCAGGTCATCGTGCTCTATTAATTCAGTAGAAAATTTTGTGCTTTTTTCTTCATTTCACAACGTTAGTCACCATCACTTGCCGTTTTCATCGTCTCAATGGGTCAGCCAAGGTCTCGATCAGTTGCGATCACGTCAAGTTCACCCAATGTTGAAAATTTGAAGCTTATCTGTAAGATTAGAAAGGATTCTTTGAACTCTTCAACATCTTCAAAGATCTCGCCGTAGGTTTTCAATATAACAGCGAATCATCCGATTGTCTTTACCGTTCCTACAAATTTGGTGAATCTTAGCAAGTGCAGAAAGATGTTTGTTCAATTTCGATCAAATGTCTGTGAGTCGTAAGTCTATGTAAGGTCCACAGAGGCTGTCGCAGTTGGTCGAACTCGAGGTCTACAGTCACACTAAGTAAAGTCTCGGCTGATCATTGCGAAAATGGCGATCATTTTTGATATTACTAATATTTGGGCTTCAATAGAACCTTCTCTAGATTCCTCTTGTGACTCTTCTTCCTTCACATCATTTATAACACGCCAATAAAAAATCTGCATAAAAACATGTGAGTATCAGACAAATGTCAATGACAGTTAAAGTGAGCTCTATCACTTTCTTCTCCATAGAAGCACTACTTGTTGAAGTGTTCCGTCTGTTAGTGACTTTTATACGCACGTGGTTCCGCCTGGAAAAATCTGCTACAGTTTTGCATGAAAGGACGCCTTTCCTCTGGCAAGAACTATTTCGAACCTTATCTGTCGTACCAAAGTACACTTGATCCACAAGGTCTTTGCTAGAGTGTCAGCTTAAACGAATGGAAGGATGCGATTTTCTATGACCATAAAACTAAACACATTTTGCCCGAATATCACTCGTTGATTGGGTCTCGCACCAACGATAACACAGACTGACCATTCTCATTGCTTGGCAACTTGATATTAGACTTGCTTAGACGATAGCAAGAACCGATTTGAAAAGTCAGTGCTCTACTGCTCGTCATTGTATAAGCTATATATGGATGCAATCACTCCTACGATGCTTAATGAAGTCGACTGCATGGCGAATCCCTTTGGAATTGATCAAGGTCGAATGCTTTATCATTCTATTTTTTAAAGCAGTATTTGCATTCACTGCTTGATCACAGCAATTATACTTCGTTCACTCTAATGCTTTAGTAATGGGTTAAAATTGTAGATAACACACTACCGCACCTAGCCGGCGGACCATCATGCTGCAGCATAACGATCTAGGAAACAAGTGTTATCTACAGTGCTACTCTACTATTTAGACTTGTATGATGCCTCATCAGCATTGCTTCCATTCAATCCATTGTCTTCTATCGTCCATAGAGCTGATTAGGTCCATAAGGAGTCCGCCACCGCTTGAGGATATGTTGCCTTCCTTCATTAATGACATAATAAATGGTGGTTGAGCGTAGTTTCCTCTGAAACCCAAAGATATTCGTGCTAAGGTATTCTCAGGTCTTCATTACACAAAGTTGCCACCACAGTTCATCACTTTTGTTTTGTGGTTTGTGGATTCTTCTATCGCTACAGCGATTTCTGTGGCGCCAATGATTCCTACAACTATTTGAGCATTGAACTGACGGGAATTCGACAAGAACGACCAAGTTCCTAGTACAGTCGTCTAGGCGCATTAGCGCAGTGGTCTGAGACGCTCTGCAACACACAAATCGGGGATGGATTCCTGGACCCATGGTCCACCAAACCTTCCATCCCTCTAAGGTCGGTAAATTGTTACCAGACTTGCCTGGGAGGATAGCAGCACTGGTTCGATATATCTGTAGGCCACTGTGAGTCATTGTTAAGGACAGATATGCATTCAATCGCCTCCAAACGATGCTTAATGAAGTCGAATGCATGGCACATCCCTCAGGGATTGATCAACGGCGAGAGCTTTACCCTTTATCCTTTACAGTCGTGTAAGAAAATTTTTACAATCAACTTCTTATCAAGTTCGATAATGAAAAATAAATTCACAATTCTCTGGAATCCCACTAAATGACTGACGATTTCGCTCACAGGTTGACAACGATTCAACGAAAATTCGACGAGACATCATACTATCGGTTTCTACGGAGCAGAAAACGGAAAAATCATCAACGATAAAATCGAACATGAGTGGCTGGAAAACGGTAAAGGTATGAATCCTCACAATGACGACGTCAGTTCGTGAATGCTTGTCTGGCCCGTCCCTCCATCGAATCGCATAGACTCCGCATGTTTGCCTTCTGGGTGATATGCTACTAATTCGGTATAGTGAAGAAAAAAAGACGCAAGTGCCGGTTTTTTATTTTTAGATAAAAAATTTGGTTATTCGGAAGAAAGGACGTCAGTACCTGATAGAATCCAGTCACGTTTTTCAATCTCTTCAAGAACTGGTGCAGTTTTACACGAAAAACATGGGACAACTCAATATGGTATGGAACACTAAACCTTTCCCAGATAATGTTTTGCTTGAAATGAGACTCGTTCTCCGATGTTTCCAGTTCACATTTATGCTAAAGAACCCAATTAAACGTCAATCATGGGAGTATCTTCATAGTGACGTTGAACAAGGCGAACTACTAGGAAAAGGCGCGTTTGGAGAAGTTCGTGCTGGCAAACTGCAATTAAAAACTGGAGAAACTATCGAAGTAGCAATCAAAGTTGTGAGTAGTCAACAAGCCATTCTCTTAGTTTTACTGTCCATTTCGTCAAAAAGAAATTGATTCAATGACGACGGTGATAAAGCGACGTAGTGTTCTCATACGAGTAACTGACGTGTTGGCGGCGACCAATACCTATGTATTCTATTGCCTCTTAGGGGGAGGGGTTTCCTTGCTAGGTGACAAATTTTGTACAGATCCTAAGTCTGCTGAACGGCAAGTAGTTTTCAGATCCACCCTTTTGGAGACTGGCCTAGACTATTCACAGGAATAGAACTAGTGGCGCCTGTGAGAAGAAATTCTTCATTTCATCCTGTAATCCAGAACTGCAGAGCTGAAAATGAATTGAACGATTTAACCGTGTAGTTGTTGGTGCTGTGGTTAATCAAAACGTTTTATGGTTGAGATTCACGTAAAATACAGTCCAGGACAAAGTGTTTTAGCAAAGAAGAAGTTACTATGGAAGGTTACGAAGCCCAACAAACCACTTCCGAACGACCTCACTAACGAACATTTACTGCGCCTGAACCCGCCATCACCTATCCAGTAGTTCTAATCATTTACTGTGTGTGATTACCAGATAACCTAATTTAAAGGTATTTTACGTCAAGATCAGCTTGATTTCGAAAAGAAACTCCCAGTTATTCTCCGTTTTCCGTAATCGACGACTCCAACCGCTGAAGATGGCGAATTCCGTCGATGATCAACTGTAAGAACATAACAGCTTAGAAAGCCATTTTACTACTAGCGAACATTGACAACCTGCGGTGCCATATGCTCTTTCTACAAAATGATGTTGGAGTGCTCACTGTGACTATACTTGATATTTGATACTTGAATGTCCCGTCCTCACTGGTTGTGCGGGCCCCAGTTTAACGTCCATTTTTCGGAAATATGCTGGCTAAGCCATTATGGTTATCTGGAATCACGATCTCAGCCCGGCCAAAGTCTGCCCCAGGTCTTCACCGCCACAGGCAGTCGCCGCCCTTGTGGATCAGAGGGAGATTTGCCACAATTTGACTAGTTTGGTACCAGGATGGTAGTGGATCCTGGCATTGGTTTAGTCTTAACTAGGCTTCCTTATTGAAACCCCGGACTCCTTTTCAGTTTGGGAGACCCTGCCAAGGGAATGAATCTCCCCGCCATACATCACAGCACGACGCGCAGGAACACCTTCAAGCCACGATAAGGCGGTAAACCGTTGAGAGGCATTGTTACTATGATTAGAATTCTATTGCCACTAGAAGAAACTTGTAGTGAAGTTACAGTATTTGTATTCTAGAAACTATAAAAGTCGAACTTGGAAAGCGACAATGTTTATTCAACTTCAATTCTCAGTACCTGATTCCTTCTTATTTGTTTTTCAGACTAAGGGATGTTCCGACTTAAGTAAAGCAAAAATCAAAGAAATGATGAAAGAAGCTCGACTTATGCGAAATTTCAATCACAAGAATATTGTTCGCATCTACGGTGTTGCGGTTGATGAACAACCGATCTTCATAATTCTGGAATTAGTTTCTGGTATGCTGAACAACATGAACGCAGAGTGTGTAGACGATGCACATTGATCGTCATAAGCGTGGTGATCGAGCGACATTGAATAACCTTTTGGTTTCACAAACACCATTACCTTTTAAGAAGAATAGCAGCACTAGATATATATATTTTTTATTTCATGTTTTCACATGACCCGTCGTCACGTCTACTGTGCGGTTCCTAACATTTCTCAAATTCGAATTGTTTCCTCGCATCCATTGCCCACGATGATCTTCCAACTTTTACGTGTGGCTTCCGCTACTGTTTCAAGATTTCCATTTGGAATGGAGCATTCGCAATTGGATTACAGAGAGTGATTTTTTCCTGCATAAGTCCAGTACCAATTCCCCGACCCCGGAGGGATGAGAGGCTTGGTTCGCACGGAACGGAGTCGAACTAGCACCATGCTCGTGATGACCGATGTCACTACCACTGTGCTATCCTCCTATACATGATATATTATATGTACTATATATGTATGTGTATATATACATATACATATATATATATATATATATATACATTATACCTGATTGGCCGATAACACATCTTCACGAATTACAAATATTTGCGCCTTTTCAAGCAGAATTTCAACCGGTATGATAATTTTTGAGAGTAAAATTTTCTGTCTCTGGTATATGAAAACCTGTACTAGGTGTTTTCAATGTCGCTACTAAATGCCATTAAGTGAGCGTACTAACTATATTGTTCTAAAAATGGTAGCACTTCTGGCAACGATTTACTCTTAACTGGTCTCCCGAGTGCAAGGGTAGAACTTCTCATTATGGCCGACTCTGCTGGGTATGGACCGGAGACTCTGCGGTATATCACAGTCTGAAACCCATGAGCGAAAATGAAGGGGTTCGTGAATATACTACAATTTCTTAAGAGGGTCGATTGCAAAACGAAATACAGTTTAAACCATTACCATGTATTTTTATTCTATTCGTTACATTTGGGGATAAGTCTCAGATTTCGCTTTTTAGGCGGTTCTTTGAAGTCATTTTTGCAAGAGAATGTCAGGAAGGTCGATGTGAAGGACAAAATCGGAATGTGTCTCGGGGCAGCTCAAGGTGTCATGTACTTGCACTCGGAACGTTGTATGCATAGAGATTTGGCTGCAAGGAATTGTCTCATTACTAAGGACAAAGTTGTAAGTCGCTTCTAACAGTCCTAATAAGGTGAGAAACGAATTTACTTCTCTTGACGAAAGGAAGTATGGAAAAGACCGGTTCACTACTGTTGTAGTTCTCCACCGTTCTGTTTTTCTTCATTTTTCGTTTTAAATATTAAACAACTTATTAGCACATTAGAGACGATGCCTTGTTTTGGATGACGGGGCATAAGAGAATGCATAATTATGTGTTGCTGGGAGCTTGCTGGTTCTTCGACGGTAAGCAGTAAGTTTTCGATAGCTGGAAAATTTGTAAGGCTGTGAACATCATAGATTTATTCAAGGACTTTTGGTTATCTCTGTGCGCACGGTACGTATGGTGCTATCTGTTACACGTTACTGTGGTTGCGCCTATAAAGACCTTACTGTCAGCATCTTAGAAGTGCTTTGTAGTTCATGTTGAGTTCATATCTAAATAACAGTAGCCAGTGCCTGAGGCATATGCAACGCATTCGACTTTGTTAATCGTAGAAGTGATTTAATGCATATCTGGCCTATTCAATAAATTGCGGTGGCCTACTGACGTATCAAGTTAGTGCTGCTATCATTCTAGCCATGTCTGGAAGCACTTATCTGTTCTCGGAGAGGCTGAGGGTTTGGTGAGTTCGAAGCGCGGAGTCGAAGAAAGATCCAGTGTGCAATACAGGCCTTTAACCACTGCCCTTGAGGCGCCCATTCATCATTGCGAGTGGAATTGAAATAACAGTGATTTCCTAATCAGATCATTGCCCAGCAAAGCCTTTCGTTAAAATGTTTTTGTACCTTTCTAAGTGCAGAACCGTGGTTTTCCAGACCGCCGCTCGCCACAAAGTCTAGGTTTCATAGGTCATTCAATCATCTTAAAAATTACAGAAAGAACCGTCAACAGGATTCAGTACTCGAATTTTTGAATCCAGCTACACAGAAAACAAGAGGTTAACAATGTGATTCCGAATATAGCCTCAACTTGAATGGGCTCAATGCCGATTTGTGCTTCCTAGATCAATCCCGCTGATGGGTGATCGCTGATGGCAGCGTTAGGTAGAAAACTAGTTAGGAGAAACGCAGAGCGAGGGCCTCCTTGGCGTAGTGTGTAATGCGCGAGCCCCTAAAAAGCGAAATCGTGGTTCGATTTGGCCCTGGCTCTAGGTCCTGCGAATATCTCAGCATCGTTGTGGTTGTAATTCACATCATACTCCACCGTGAAAAATTATAGTAAGCAGAAAATAAAAGGTTATCATTCTTATTTCTGTTAAAAAAATGAGAACTAGGGGTTCACGATGAAATTAAGCTTGAATACACCTTTGAAGGATCACAGTTACCTATTCTCAATGAAAAAATACACTATTATCCATTAGTTTAGGTAAAAGTTAGTGACTTTGGTCTGTCTCGTATGGGTACCTCCTACGTGATGCGTACTGCCATGAGACTTCCAATAAAGTGGCTGGCACCGGAAACTATTTCTACGTTGTCGTTTTCGCTGAAAACGGACGTGTTCAGCTTTGGTGTGATGGTTTATGAGATTTTCTCCGATGGGGCTGAACCATGGGAAGGGAAAACGAACGCACAAGTCAAAGTCGCTGTAAGTTCAGATTTACTGCTCTTTTATATCTCCTGTTAAGAAGTTCGGATTTGAGCTTATACCCCAAACTCATGAGTGATTGGTTAGCACATTTTTCTAGCCACAGAAGCCGTCGGTTTTCCGAGAAAGTCCAAGAGAGTAGTGACCATGCTACCGGGATCGTCTACAACTCGTTTTGTATTCGTTTCAGGTGACGAATGGTGAGTTTGTACAGTTGCCAAGTTGCTGTCCCGAATCGCTTCGCAACTTCTTCGCTACTAAGGTCTTCGTAAAAGATCCAGAATCTAGAGTTAACATGACAGACGTATGTGGATTATGGTTTCACTGTGTTCCATTAGTTTATAAAATCTTCTCGTATATGTTTTCATAATGTTTAAGGTAGTAATCGCTTTTGAAAGGGCAACCGGCTCTGAGAACTCAGCCTTTCGTATAAGACGAAAATTTATGGGTTTCATGCATGACGTGCCAAGGTTGAGTTCATTGTAGTTATTTGAATACCATAAACGAAACCAATTGAAGTATTCGAACCAGAAGCTATCCCGAGATCTTCTAACCACCGCACACATATGGTTTTCAACGCTTCCGTCTTGAACGAGTTATGCCGTATTGGTGACTTTCTGTAAAACTACAATACTTGGTACTTGATACTTGAATGGCCTGTCCACACTAGTTGTGCGGACCCCAGCATAATCTCCATTTTTCGGAGATTTACTGGTTAAGCCATCGTACTTCCCTGGAATCCCGAAGTCAGCATGGCGAAGGTCTACCCCAGGTCTTGACCACCACAGGCAATTGCGGCTCTTGCGGATCAGAGGGAGATTTGCCACCATGGGACTTTGATACCAGGGCAGTGGTAGATCTTGGTATTGGTTTACTACTAGCTAGGCTTCCTGGTGGAAACGCCGGAGGACTCCTTCTCAGCTCGGGAGATCCTTCCAGGGGATGAATCCCCCTCTGTACATCGCAGCCCGTCACCCAGAAACACCTCCCAGCCATGGTGAGGCGGTAAACAGGAAAGTTACAAATTACAATATATCTTTGAAACATGTAGTCCCAACTAGGAGAATACTAAAGATGTGGTCTAAATTTTTTAAAGATCTGAAGTTTTTATGTCCACTTGACAATGATAATCTGTATTCATTTAGAAAATCACGGCTTAGCAACGTGATGTCGTCGATTTCAAAGCCGACTTAATGAAAATGAAGGCATAATGTTAATCTTGGTTAAATCGAGATCATATTCAGTACAATAAAATGTCCTGTAAGTTGTTGACTTTTCACAAGCCAACAACCCCCACATTCGTCATTTAACACTAATTTTATCACTAGTGTTCGGAGGAAAAGAACTGATGAAGAATTTGGTGAAATACAAACTAAGTTCCAACCCTTTGAAGAATATAAATAGTAAAAAGTTCGTCTTCAGAAAGAAACACTGGAATTTCGCGTCAGCAGAATAAGAAGTTCTGGGTTGACATTTGGTTGAAAAACATTGACATAGAACTTTTCGTAACTGAAATCCAGTCCCATACAAGAATAAGAGTGTGGTTAACTTGAAGAAGATATAGCTCGTTATTCCTTCTGAGTTGGGTCCCATTAATACACTGTCGTCAATTCCTCGGCGAAGAAGTCACAGAGTTAAATGAGTTCTATGATGAATCCCGAAGTAGTAAACCTCCGTACGAGCCAGAACAGCCAGTAGCTGCCTCTGGTCAAGAGTTGCGAATGCCCTAACACGGATGCCGAAGACTCAGGGCGAACCCTGCTCATTGAGCACTGAAGAACCATCTCAGTAGAAAATATCACAGGCGGTTCTCAGGTACAAACCCATTCACCTCTAAGAGAAACGCATTTTATTTGATGACGGACCATCTGAGTATGTTGAAATTTTATTGATATCCTTTAACTATTATTCTTTCTCGACACTGATAACCTTACATTTCTGGTCTGCTTATTTCACTCTGCTTTGGCTTTCTTTCTTTCTTCTATTACTAACGATGGATTTCACCTAGGAAAGACAGTTGTTATAATTTGAAGACAATATTTTCACTGTTTGATAGGGACAACTGCAATAACAGCCAATGTTATCTTCTATGGTGATGTAACAGAAAAGAGCGTTACTTAGAAAGGATCACATGCCTTCATTTAGTTGTCGTAAAGTGTCGGAAATCTATAGGTTGGTGTCTCTTGGAGCCTAAAAAACTCAGGATATATTTAGGATTAAGTAAGAAAAAGTGGGATAAACTACATTGTAATACTTATTGGAACAAGCAAAAAAATAGATCAACTAGTTTTGTAATAGAGACTCTTGTTTGTCGGTCCTTCGCTTTCGAACCTTCTAAATCTAACAAAAACGATGAACTACCACCGTAGAGTCTAATTTTATGGCTCACATACCAGTTGTCCTCACTCCATTTCGTGTTCTTGGCCTCCATGACATGAAGTGTGTAGGCGTGACGGCTATTCGATGAAGTGTTGGTGGCGCTCTTGTGCACTACCAAGCCATGAATCAAAATCACCGAACCTAGAATTGTTAGGTTATCAATGTTTCTGAACTATTTCATTGTTTACGAAGCAGTTAATATAGCTACTCTGAGGCGTTCACAGACTCGTTTAGATTTAAGCTTAATCGCAAGAGCTACGGTATATTGCCCCTCAGATGCACTGTTTGATGAAGTGAAACAAAATAAACCTATACTCTTTTGAGACGAACGTTTTTAACAGCAGCATAGTGGCACACTGTTCTTCAGATCCGCCTTATTCACCATGTCTTCATTCGTAATGGTCGTAAGTTGAAACGAAGGCTGGGAGTTTTGGTTTTCCTTCAAGCTTCCACTCTCAAATGCCCGCTATCTAATTCAGTTCTTCATCCGGTTTGTGAGATCGCTCGCTCAACTGTTAGCAGAAGACGATGCTGTCAAAGGAATCACTATCACTATTGAAGAATACGAGTCGCACGATAGCAGGCTTCCCTTCGATCACGTGAGCCACCGACTGTCTGTTGTGACTACCTGGGAACACCTTACTACCTCTATCTCAGGATTCTGGAGAAAACTACGGTCTATCATCGGTGCAGGTGTCACTGAGAAGTGACGGAAGATCTTCCACTAGCACCCGAACACACACGATTCTGACTATCTGCGCGGATGCCCGCTGCAAAGCAGTGGAACGAAAAGGAGAAGTGCTGGCACTCACACTACTTGTGATGATGAGCAGTCTAAGTATCTATGAGAATACGAGCCGCATCACACAGCCAGGGTATATTGATATTTTGATATTTTTTGTATTTTACAGTTAAGATTACCTTTTTTGGCTGGGACGTGCACGAACTTCGATTGATCATAAGTGGGACGGTTGCCGACAAACTTCAACAAGGCACTCCCATCGGTTTTATGTGTCCTTACAAAACGGTAGTCAACAAATGATCCTGGAAGTACATTCTTTTTAATTCAATTCGTTAACTAGTAGACTAATGCCTGATGTTCTCCTATTGCTACCACGAAAACAATCTCTTCAATGATTCACGAGACGTGTGAACACAAAACAAAATAACCGGAGCATGCCAAAGTAAGAATATTTAAACAGAATATGTTCTTTGTTCCCGATTAATCTCATTCACGGCGTATAATTGTTACTGCCATCGCTTTCTCTGAGGTGAAAACACTACAGACATTCCAGATTACCACCGTATTTCGAAAGGTAACATCTTCGGCAATTTCACTGCTAATCAGCAAAAAATACAAGTTTTAGGATAATTTTTCTTATCCTTTCTTACTTTTGTGACTGCCTGGAATAAACGCCAAACATCCGTTTTCCTCGTCCGCGTCGTCGATGGCGATCCACACCCCAGTTAGTAGTTCGATCGGCTCCACATACAGGAACGTGGCGTCAAAGTGGTCGGTGACGGCGCCTCCAATCTTCGGCTGCTGTAATGAATTGATGCTGACTTACACAGAATATTTAATTATCTAATTTTGTTTGCTCTTCATAGTAGAATCCAATCTTAGGGTCTAACAACACCTCTTGTATTTCGTGGTGGTCAACTACCAGTGACATAAACGATAAAAGGATAAAGCTCTCGGCGTTGATCAATCCTTAGAGGGATGGGCCATGCGTTTGACTTCATTGAGCATCAATAAAGACGATTCAATGAATATATGCCCTTTACAGTAACTCGCGGTGACCTGCCGATATATCGAGTCAGTACTGCTACTCTTTCAGACATGTCTGGTACCACTTTTCCGACTCCGGAGGAATGAAAAGCTTGGTGAACCTGGGGTGCGAGATCGAACCCATGTGTATTACAGGGCGATTCTAACTAGTAAGCTAAACGCGCCTCCAGAGCATTGATATGTAGGCTAAAACTGAAAAAAAGGAGAAAGGGAAAACCATTTTAAAAAACGAAAAAAAACAAAAGAAAACTGCAAAAAAAGAACGCAAAAACTAAGTCGTTCATGCAAAGTTAGTGAAATAGAAACCTACCATCAATCTTGTGTTCGCTCAATTATTTAAGGAATTATCGATTATTTGTGCCAGGGTTAAATGGAATTTAGTTTTTAGAGGTACATTCCACGGACCTTCCTCATATGAGGGATCTCGAGCCCGTTAGTCGCGAGGCTACGGGGCGCATCCCCAGGTGGCGGATAGGGAGTTAACCGCGAACCAAAAGCGACCTTTGCTCCCCTGAGACGGAGGTGGACGGGGATGGACTCCCTGCTTCTGCTGGGCTGAGTTGGCACATACTTTCTGTATTTGCTAGGCGTCTTCATGCATGCGTATATAGGCGCGTTCTCGCTTATGCGGATTGTATTCTACGAGTCAATCCGGACAAAAACCTGCAATCAAGTGACAGGGAAGTGTATGGGAGCCAGCCAGGAGCTGCCTTCAGCAAATAAGTTCCACGTCTTCTTTGGGAGATACTGGCATGGCAACCTACTCGAGAGTATAACCAGCCCAACGCTCAGAGCTCAACAAGCTATGCGTGGGTATCAAAATGCTAAACACAATAAAAAAAATGGGACTCATTCCCCTGACTCCGAAAGAGCCCCCAATTTCGCAGCGTTGGGTAGGACGAGTGCAGAGAGGGTGCTAAAATATTTAGGCCAATGGAAGCTGCCTGGATTTCAAAGAACTATAGTGACGATCTGTAGCTACAATGCACGTATACTTGCATCCGAGTCCTCGATAGAGGACTTCCTCATGCAAGCAAGAAGGATTAGGTACGACGTCATCGGCCTGGCCCAGACGAGGAGACGCCAGCCTTTCAACCCCGTCTATGACACCGGAGAACTGTTCCTCGGAACATGCGGCAGGAGAGGAGTTGGCGGCGTCGGCGTTCTCGTCAACACGAGTTTGTCCATGAACATCTATTCATTCGAACAACTTACAATCTGGATCGAACGTTTACGATTAAAAAGACGTGGATCAATTCCGGCTTTGACATTCTTCGTCGTTTACGCGCCGACATCGAACTATGACGAAGGAGAAGTCGAAGCGTTCTATATGGACTTCGACGTGCTACAGAGAAGACCACACATTCTTCAAGGTCATCATTGGAGATTTCAGCGCCAAAATTAGACCAAGAAGAACGTCTGAAGAAAGTCACATTGGGACCCACGGATTAAAATGGAACGAACCGGGTGAGCGGCTGCCTGAGTTTATCATGGCGACCAAGACAATTCATGGTAACTCGCAATTCCAGAAGTCCCACCCTCAGTGCTGGACGTAGGAGTCTCCCAATGGAGAGTGCCATAACGAAAATAACGAAATAGACCACATCATAGTAAATAGAAGATTTTGCCTAACCGATGTCGCTGTTGTCCCAAAATTCTACACGGGATCAGACCATCGTCTCCTTCGTGCAAGATTCTATTTCTCGCGGAAGGGATAAAAAGCCGCTAAATTCCAAAACCGAAGTCCCAGAACCACCGCAAACTGGGACTTGATCAATTCATTGGTCGGCTGTTGGGAAGATGCCGTTGTCGGTAACATCGACGCAGAATACAATCCACTCATTCAACATCTTCTCGTTAGCGCTATGAAAGCTGAAAGCTGGAAAGTCAAAAAGAGACGTCTGTCTCCAGAAACACTCGAGTTGATACGCCAGCGTGGAATGGCACGAGCTGCAGGCAACCGCAAACTAACGTCCGAACTTGCAAAACAATGCAGACAGGCGATAAAACAAGATCTTAAAAAGAGAAGAGCAGCAGTAATGGCCGAAACTGCAGAACCTGGGAAAAGCATTCGCAAAGCCCACCGAAGCTTCGCAAATTATAAGACCAAGATGATTGCACTCCGACGCCCAAACGGAAAAGTTACAGCGTCCAGAAAGGCAATGGAGAAAATCATTTACGAATACTACTCGGATCTCCTCGATAGCCACGTCAACCTTTCATCATATGAAGTAGAGGATAGATTTATTGTACCACCGGTTCTCCCTTCCGAAATCCGACATGCCATTTCGTCGGTCGAAACTCGAATGGCACCATGTCCGGGAAGGATAAGACAAGAACACTTGAAGAACCCTTCGCCAGTTCTCGCCAACACACTGGCTCGGCTCTTCACACGTTACTTGTCTGAATTTAAGGTTCCTACTCAGTGGAAGACCAGCAAGACTGTGTTATTGCTCAAGAAGGGTGACCTACACGATATCGGCAACCATCGTCCAATCTGCTTACTGTCTGTCGTCTACAAACTTTTCACTCGAGTCATCCTAAACGGGATTGAGAGAACACTAAACGAAGGACAGCCATGTGAGCAAGCAGTGTTTCGAAGAGGATTTAGTACAATAGACCACATCCACACGGTAACACGGCTCATTGAAGCATCGTGAGAGTACAAAAGACAGCTCTGTCTCACTTTCATCGATTTACAGAGGGCCTTTGATTCAGTTGAGATAGAAGCAATCATGGAAGCCTTTGATAGCCAAGGTGTCCCTAATCAGCACACAAAGATTCCTCGTAAGCCGTACAAAAATTTTACAACCAAGGTATCACCATTCTGCAACGATATTAACATTTAAAAGATTGCTGAGATATTTGCAAAACTCCGGACCGCAGGAGTCTGCGGTGGGGAACGAACGCGCTATTGACCTTTCCGGGGAGTAACGCGTTCACCACCACACCATGCGAGTCCTTCGTTTCGCCTGACTCTCAGCTAGTTCTATCGATCTGTGCCATCGGCAATCACCCGTCAACGGGATTCCTCTGGGGAGCCCACATTGGCATTGAAGCGAGCTAAGCTGAGGCTGTAGTTGAATTCACAATGTTTTACTTTTTATTTTCTGCCTTCTCTAATTTAATGGCAGGGTATTGAGCGAAATATAACCGAAATACCCTGCCATTAAATTATAGAAGGCAGGAAATTAAAAGTAAAACACTGATATTAACATTGACGCCAGAAGAGGTGCTAGGCAAGGCGATACCATCTCGCCAAATTATTTACCGCCACGCTCCAGAACGTCATGCGAACATTGGAATGGGATAATATGGGAGTGAAAATCGAAGGTCGGCAGTTACGCCATCTTCGCTTTGCTGATGACATTGTCCTTGTAACACCAAACATTAGCCAAGCGGAACGTATGCTTGACGACTTTGATAAAGCCTGTGTGGAAAGATTGGTCTTCGACTAAATCTCACAAGAACGATGTTCATGAAGAACGGATTGGTTTCGCATGCCCCATTCACGTTCAACGGAACGAATATCTCCGAATGCTCCAGTTATATCTATCTAGGTCGGAAAATCAATATGATGCACGAACTAGCTCCGGAGCGGAGCAGAAGGAAACGAGCGGCTTAGGGAGCTTTCAAGAGCATCGAGGATGTAGTGAAGAGAACAAAGCACCCGACTCCGTGCCCACCTTTTCGACTCAACGGTACTTCCTGCCCTAACGTATGCGTCAGAAACCTGATCGCTACGTAAGCAGGATGAAAAATCACTCAGCGTTATCGAACGCGCAGTCGAAAGGACGATGCTAGGACTATCCCGTTCCACACAAGTAAGGGATGGGATCCGAAGCTCCGATCTGGGCCAACGATCAAAAATCAGATGTCGTTCTGTACGTCAACAGTCCAAAATAATATGGGCCGGACACGTAATGCGTGTGAATGACAATCGTTGGACAAGAGCCGTTAGTGACTGCATTCCTCGGGATGTCAAACGTACTGCAGGAAGACCAGCGACCCGATGGTCAGAGTTCTTCACAAAGAGCCTTGAAGAAAGATATGATGCTCGACGAGTCCCTAGAACGAGCAGAACCCACTAGTTTACTCTTGCACGCGACAGGAAAAAATAGAAGATTTCCTGGTGCCCGCTCGAGTCACTCAGCGATCAACGGGACTACAGGTGATACAGGTGAATAACAAAAATAAGAGCTGTAATAGTCTCAACGATCTTCATAATAATTATTTGTGATATAATAGTATTGCAGCGCTAATAATAGACACGCAGGTAGCGGAGTGGCAGTGATGCCAATCACTACGACCACGGTCATATTTCGACCACACGGTTATGATGACAAAGTCCTGCTCTTTAGTTGCTTCCGTGTTTGAAATATGAACCTTGGAGCAATAAATTGGAACAAATATATGTCATATGCTCCAAAAATTACAAGTTTACCTTGGTAGGACAACAAAACTACCCTGAAAAAGATTTTGGATTCCAATAATTTTTAATTTTTTTCTTACTTTGTACGAACCGCCTTCACACCTACTGCACTGATACCAGCACTTATCACATTCGATTCGTTTCCTCGCATTCATCAACCACGAAGGTCATCCAACGTTTAACGTGTGGCCTCGGTTGCTGGTTGACGATTTTCGCTTCATCTTAAATGTCGTAAATAGCTAGCCCAGTCGATTCTCCCTGGAGTCCTGAGATAGCCGGGCTGGAGCGTTGCCATTTGCATTGCAGAGAGTGATTTTTCTCCGGACAAGTCCGGTACCAATTTGCTGACCCCAGAGAGATGAGAGGCTTGGCGAGCCAGAATCGAACTACTACCGTTCTCATGATAACCGGCATCTCTGCCACTGTGCTATCTGCCCCTAAAATTAACAATACAGAAATAAAATTTATGGTGAACTGAGAGATGTTGATTTAAAGTTCAAGCGGCCAATAATTTTGCATCGTTTGGCTCCTATAGAAATCACATTATCACCTAAGTGTTAAAGAGTAATAAGAAGAGCAGGGCGAAATCAGAGAAATCAGTGAACACCGCGCTTCAATTTGGTCTTCTATAAAATATGGGGTCATGAACCACTTTCATCGTCGTAGCCATGCGCCTTTAGTTCAGTTGATTCCGGAATATTTCTACCGCACTATAGATATTCATTCATTTGATAGCCTATCGAAAGCTTTAAAAATAATAGGGATGAGATCGGAAACCCCATTCTCTTCACTTAATGATTTACAAAAGAGAAAAACTTTCTTCAAAAAAGTTCATTGACCAGCCATTTGACTAACAATCAACTTTTATTTCTTAGAAATCGATTTTCATTAAACCTCACTAGGAGTAATCAGTAATTTTCCACGTAACAGAGCTGACATGAGGTTGATGTTGATACGAGTCAATAGTTCCAGGCTAGTCGTTGTCCCCTTGTGAGCGTTCACAGTCGCAAAGAAAAAGCAGATCTTGTTAGATAGCAACTGACTAAAATCCGTCCTGTATAGAAGGGAGAAGTGAGCAGTGCTCCTTAGTCTGAATTCGGTTCGATGCGACTATGAACACTCACATCGGACAACGGCTAGCTTAGGACGATTGCCTAAGATCAACACGGCTCTGAAGAATGCGAAAGCGCCAAAACATTAGCCGAATGAAAGTTTGTATATCAAGCTCGTGTCAGTTGAATTATGCAGAAAATTACTGCTTAACCATTATTTCACAAAGTCTCCTCTATAAGCCTTTTCATATACAAAGCTATAAAGTTATTGAGAAATTACTTTTTATTGTCAAGGAATCAAGAAATCCGTAGCCGAGGAAAAATTGGTCGTGTTGCATTTAGAACGCCAGGCTAAACGCTTCACGTTCGTTATGTATTAAAACTTGGGCAACGACGTGCCTTTCTTGAAGTCATTTGTCATGGGGAGCAATGGCCGGAATGACCCCTAAAGAAGTTATTTTGTTTCTGGTGGTTTATTTTGGCCAGCAAACTGCTCCCTATACCTCTCGTGGCCCGTCGATTGCTTGGTAAACAAGGAGCTTGTGATGACGTCGTCCCAGGACGAGCTCTATTCTGCATCGAGAAATATGCAAAAAGTTATTCACACAAAAGAATTCATTCACCACCAAATCGACCGGCTATTTACTGTTACTTCAGTTCCAATCTCGCTATAATGATTTATTGTATGGAATGGTCGTATGCAGAAAGTACGAAAAACGACACAACAGAAGTTGCAAAACACTTCCAAATGTTGACTGCAATGTGTTTATGTGCTGGGTCGTAAAAGCGGGAGTGGAGGGAGTGGGGTTAGGAGTGTGGGTTATCGTACATGGCGTGGGTTACTGTACATGATTCTCTGACGGGTCGTAGCAACATATAATAAACAGTAATATGCTAACCACTTTTATCCACACAGCCATAGAACAAATTTTTTCTCAACCTGTCAAGCCTTCTGATTATTGAAGTACTGTCGCCTACTGTCGAGAAACTAGCAGGTCCGTAAAGACATAAAATTCGGCACAGCCCAATGTGGCTTTAGGTCTCGCCGTGTAAACGATAAAAATCAAAATAAATAGGCTAAGAAAATCGTATAATGAAACATATTCATAAATACGATTAGTAAACTCTTAAAAACATCCCAACAGTTTACCACCTCGTAGTGGCTGGGAGGTGTTCCTGGGTGTCGGACTGCGATGTGTAGCGGGTGGATTCGTCCCCCCGGCAGGGTCTCCCAAACTGAGAAAGAGCCCGGCGTTTCCATCAGGAAGCCTAGTTAAGAGTAAACCAATAATAGGATCCACCACCATATTGGTATCAAAGTCGCATGGCGGTAAATCTCCTTCTGATCCACAAGGACTGCGACTGCCAGGCTGCCCTCGGGATTCCAGGTAACCACAATGGTTTAACCAGCAAATCTCCGAAGAATGGTGATTATGCTGGGGACCGCACAACTACTTATGACGGGCCGTTCAAGCATCAAGTAAGTAAGTAAGTAAACTCTTAAAAGACCACTACAACTTACTTTATTCTCATTGTACGTCAAAAAAACACTCTTTGGTTGTTGGTCGAAATCGATTTCCGTAACGAGATGATCGACTTCGTTCTTCATTTCTGATACTTCGTCTACGGTGTAGAGATTCTCGATAACAGCGTAGCCATTGCTCTCGAAATGTTCTCGCCAAGACATTAACGTGTTGAACTGACTCTAGGAAATGTAAGATCAAGCAGAGTGATGTGGATCTTCCTCAGCTGGACAGAAAACAAGAACAACGGATGATCATCGAGAAGCAGAACAGCTGCAGAAGCTACCGTCACCATGAATGAATGCCATGAATGAACTATGTCACCGTCGTCGTCGATGATTTGAATAAAAGTGAATGAAAATCACACAACACCGCACAGGTTTGAGGCAATCGATACAGCACACTGGCAGGTGACATCACTAACCGATTTGCAGGCCATGTCGAATGCACCGATATGATTAGATACGCGTATTGTAGAGCGTTGACCGATAATAATTCGTTGGTAATCAGTTTACTTTGCATAGTTTGAGATTGTTTGATAGCTTAGACAATGATTTACTCCCTATTGCTCCTGGTCCTTAAGAAAATTGCAGTGTTCACCAGATCTCATTAGATCATAACTATAGCATTCATACCTCAGAAAGAATTGGAGTTTTCGGAATAATGAAACTTAAACCAAGAGTGAACTTTGTTCCAAGGTCAAATACAATCCTCTTCCTAAATGTCGAGATCATTGTTTTAACCTTCCCTGGTCTTAGAAGGCCTCTAGAGGACATGGTTCACTTGGTAAGCGGTCGAACCAAGGGACACGTTGTGCGCGTTGCGTGCGCATCATCGCTAACCACTGTGCTTCTGATACGAGTATCGAAATGTAGTGGGATTTTGTGTTCATTTGGTTGACGCGATAATTCCTCATGCTCAGCACTATGGTCATGAAAATCGTGAAGGCAATGCTAAAGAAGCTAACAATTCATGAATCACTAAAGAATCCAGAATTCATACTCCAATCAATCCGTTTAATAGACCGCCGTTACCAGTTATGTGAAATGGTAAAGCTTTTGGCGCTGATCAATCCCTTAGGGATGCGCCATGCGTTCGACTTCCTTAAACATCGTCCGTAGATGAATGGATGCATATCTGGCGTTTACAATTACTCGCGGTTGCCTATCGATATATAGAGCTGCTATCCTCTTAAACAAGCCCGGCACTAATTTGCCGACTCCGGAGGAATGGGACGTTTGCTAGGTCAGTGGTGCGGGAATCGACCCCACGTTTTAGTGCAAAGCGCCTCCGACCACTGCGCCACACGCACCCATAACCAGCAACATAACACACAAAAATACCATGAATTGAAACAACCAAATAACAAAGATATGCGCACAATGGGACTTAGTGTAAAAAAAAAGTCCACTCGTTCCAACTAATAAATGTCGAATAAAGGACTTCCTCAACCTTATAAAGTTCTGCCCATTGCTTTCCCACATTATCACACGTTTTTCCAGTTGTGCTTGTAACACATCATTTGTAGTGGCTAGAGGTACCTTGTATTACACACAAAATCGCCCGACTGCTGATTTGATCCCGTGTCCTGAGCTTACCAAGCCTTCCATCCCTCCATGATCGGGTCATTGGTAACAGAACTAGTCGGAAGGACATCCCACTCACTTTGATAGATCGCTTGGTCACCAGAAGTTACTGTATTGGTAGATGTGTAGTCGAGCAGCTCTGCAGTGCATTATGAAGTCGAATGAATGGCGCACCCCTGACGAACTGGTCAAGGCCGAACGCTTTATCCTGATATTACTTCACGCATCTCCTCCAAAAACCTACGTTTTCTTGTTGGTTTAACTCCTTATTTAAAGCGCTTTTATTTATTGATCACGTTATTATATATTTTTTGATTCTATATCCACTAATGTCGTTATGTTGTTGATGATGCCTCTATACATTAAGGTTTAACTACCCAATTTTGATGTTTCAAACCCCGACACGTAGAATTCTTGCGTAGCACGCCAAAAGAGGAAGCGCATATATCAAGACGTGCTCCACCACACTGTTCTCAGACTTAGAATGGTTCTTCCATCACGGACTTATTTCCCATTCATCCGTCTTCGAATTCTCTTCAGTCTAGCAGTAACTTATTGTTACTTAAACCCGCTATACCAGCAACTCCCACGATATGAATCACAGTTTTACTAATCATTTAATGATGGAAATAACGGTTGCAGGTATGACGATAAAATTAGAAGGAACATTAGCAAAATTACCGCACACACTTCTAGCCACGATGACATCCGTATTGCGAAACCTTGCTAAAAGCTTATGTTATGCCAAATCCGCCTTAAACTTCCTCTCTTTTTATTAAAAAACGCCTGAGATTACTTCAGGGAAACAATGTATAAAATTGAATGAATAATAAGTCAAAAGACGTTCTCCATGAGTCGTCTGGGGCTAATCTTGCTTCGCTGTAGTGGTCGTTGCCTCGAGATTGAGGTATAGGTGACCCGGACGATTCCCTGCTTTGACTCGACCAACGAAATCAACCCAGTGGGTTCGGTGATGACGCTCTTCCTTCTCCATGAGATAGTCGTATAAGTTTAGAGTTTCTGGAATGTTCATCCGAGAATAAATAAAAGAAGGATAACATTTGATGACTCTAACATATTTTCGAATATTATACAAAGCTAACACTTTCTTCGAAAATTCATGATATTCTGGTTCAATCCAGAAATTATCGAACCACAATATACATATGCATGAATCGCATTCCACTTTCGCTCTCTTCAAATTCAAAACCTTATTTCCATTCATCGATTACACCTTTGAAAAACGGATAACATTATAAAAACAAACCATTTGGCTTCCACAAATAACAGGCCTTTCGCGATTTCTTGGGAGGTGGAGAATTGCTTCGACTAAGATTCCTGGTTTCACATGGCGCTGACGGCGGAACAAAAGCAGTTTGCAAAGTTGAATTCACCGTAGCTGCATCTTGCCCTCTAGTTACAAAATCTATCAGTGAATTTAACAAGAATAAACAGAAACGTACATTTTAAAGCGCTTTAAGCAAGAAGAAAAGGACGTATATGAGTTTGAAGAAAAGATATAATACCAGACACCCAAAAAACATTTCAAGTTGAACCAACATATTAATACACACTTGATACGTCATGCAGCTGGGCTCTTCTAGCGAAATAAAACACGGTTTAGCAATTCCCAATTCCATTTCGAAAAAAAAGGTAAAAAGAGAAATTTGACATAAAAACATAAATGTGATATCCTCAAATGTTAATCACCGATAAGAATCTCTACAGAGCATACCGAGTTCTGTCTGCCAAAACCACATCAGAAGTCAACACTTTTGCCAGGCGTTCTAGTCCGGTTAATTGCGTGAACAGTTGGAATATCTACAAAATATGAAGCGATATGAAGATGACAGTACACAACTTCACAAATACTTAACAAAACAGAAAAGAACTCAGCATGGCAAAAAAAAATACATGAAAAACAACTGTGCAGTTCTCGATGAGCTGGTATAAGGTTGCTACCTCGTTTTAGTCAACGATGGTTAACGTTTCAGCAGAGAACGCCTTTCCACAGCCTGGAGAGTGGGATATAGCCGTATTACGAGAGACACTATTCCAATAAAAAGGATATAGAATAAAGGTCTCGGCGTTGATCAATCCTTAGGGGACGTCCCATGCATTCGACTTCACTAAGCATAACATTAGAGGTGATTGAATGCATATTTGGCCTTCCAAATGACTCGCGGTGGCATAGCGATGTACTGAGCCAGTGTTGCTATCAACCCAGATAATTCCAATACCAATTTGTCGACGCCGAGGGGATAGAAGGCTTGGTGGGGCACTGGTGCAGGAATCGATCCCATGTGTGTATCGCAGGGCGCCTCCGACCACTGCGCCACACGCGCCCTATGCTTTTCCTACATCAGTACAAATCGAAGTTCAAATTACAATAGTGGTAAAAAGCTTTGTACCCGATCAGTGGTTCTCTGCTCTCTAATTTTCAAAAAGTGAGACACACGTGCATTCCTCACATGGAGCAATGAAACTCATCCACATCATAAACGCAACCAAAAGTATGATGCCAAGTAACCTTTGATAACAAGGCACTATCATTTTGCCCTATTTTCGGACTTTTAAAAATCATATAAAACATCCCAAAATCCTCCGCTGATACTTTTATCTCATATTTCCAAAAATGAAGTAGTTTTCTGCATTAATATATTCATTAACATACGTGTTTTGCGCGTAACCTGTGCAATATCCGTCTTAGCTGTTGAAGAAAACTAGAGGTGGCTGCAAACTGACACTTGGGGTATTCAATGCTGGTTCAACGAATGCCACCCATTTCCTCAAACCAGCATTTTCAGGCACTGTCTGACAGCGATGCTCACGCCGCTGGAGATAGAACGAAAGTTGAACGGGATTTTAATAAAGCTGAAATGAAAACTCTTGGTAGCTCCTTTTCGTCTGGATCCAATTTGAGTGACAACTAGTGAAGACAACTGAGAAGGCTACGCTTCTGATAGGCTCCTTTCGTTTCAGGTAATTTGGTTTGCAATATTTTTTCTTTCCAATGCTGTACCGTTATAGATTATTACAAAGCTCATTTTACATCTTGCCTCCGTATAATTGAATTTGAATACAAAGGTTGTTTTTGATAAAATTTAAAGGTTAGAGTTTTAGTTGTCAACACAGAAATTTAGAAAAATCCACTACGAATTTGTATTCGGACGAGGTATAGCCAAGCAGCTCTGGACACTAATGTAGTATAGGACCAGTGATATTTTGTCGAATCCACAGTGCAATGCCGGTTTACAAATTTTCGTCATGGCGAATTCGACCTCAATGCTGAGGGGAACTGCGGACGTCCTGCTACTGACAATGCTGAGTTGCTTTTACTGCTAGTAAATACACACACACAACTGTTCGAGAACTTGCAGAAGAACTTAGTTAACCACCTTAACTCTTTTGAAACGTTTAGAGAACATTAAAAAGTCGAAGAAGCACGAGAAATGAATGCCACACGAATTGAAAGGCAATTAAATAACATGGCGTTTTAAGCATCGTCGGCGCCTCCTCTGCGCAACCAGAGTGAGCTGTTTCTCGATCGTACTGTGACATCCGACGACAAATGAATCCTCCTCAGCAATTGGAGACCATCGATTCAATAGTTAAACTACAACAATGCTATGCAGGACTTCCCAAAGTCGAACCTGCACCAAGAAAAGTAATGCTGTGTGTTTGGTGGTCTGCAGTTGGTTCAATCTATCACAGCTTCCTGAATCCGAATGAATCGATTACGGAGGTGACGTACGCCCAAAAAATCGACAAACCGAACGGGAAAATTTAACGAATGTGCTCCTCCATTGGTAAAGAAAGGCACCAATAGTTATCCATGATAACGATAACGAGCCACACGTCCACCGCCACTACCAACGATGGAAAAGTTGGTCGAACTAGGCTACGAAACTCTGCGTCATCCGCCATACCAGACCTCTTGCCTAACCACTACCACTTCTTCAAGAATCTTGACAACTTCCTGTATGAGAAGTGCTTCACAAACCAAGTCGAAGGTTAAACTTCCCTCAACGACTTCATCATCTCCGGAAAACCAGAATTTCAAGCAATCGATATAAATAAACTCGTTTATTATATATAAAAAATCAGTAGGTTCCTATAGCTTTTATTTCAGTTAGTAAAGTTTGTTCCAGGCTGAGTATGCGACTTTCAAAATACAAGTTGAAATGGGACTTTCATTTTGGAGAAACCTAACATTTATATTAAAACAATGGCCGAGAGAGGGCAAAACTTGTTAAAAGTCACTGTTGGATTGCCAAGTTGCTAATATATGTTACCAGCCCATGTACAGACTGAATAACTAGAACGTTTCCTTAAGAGAGTTCATGGAAATATAAGAGCTCAAAAAAGAAAAATAATGATAGAGAGGAACGAACGCCCCGCTATCATAGCAACTTGGCAATCCAACAGTGACTTTTAACAAGTTTTGCCCTCTCTCGGCCATTGTTTTAATATAAATGTTAGGTCTCTCCAAAATGAAAGTCCCATTTCAACTTGTATTTTTAAAGTCGCATGCTCAGCCTGGAACAAACTTTACTAACTGAAATAGCACTATATATTAGACTAAATTTCTTCCGTCGATTGTAATTTATCATCTCGGGCGCATATTCCACGAATTGCAGACATTTCCAAAAGCCTCTTATACGACACGACATCTTATGTGCTGTGCGGGTTACAGCGCTTCTTTCACTAGATTCAATTCAGCGCCTCCGCCATCCACAAAGGCTTTCAGATTTACATGTGGGTTTGGTTGCTGCTAGAGGATTTTTGATTTTTGTTGTGAATGACTTTCAAAACCAGTTGAGTTGATTCTACCTAGAATCGTGGAATGCCGTGCTATGACAGTCCGATATCTTCATTGCAGGTAACCGTTATTTTTTCTTTTGCGCATTTGAAGCAGATGGCTGTACCAGAAGACCTCTTACTACTCTATACGACCTCTTAAAATGAGAGGCTAAGTGGGCCTACAGTGCAGAACCAGTGCCTTACTTGTGGTAGACTTTGCTCCTTAAAAAAGGTGAACGACAGAAACAAGTTAAGCGTCTTGAAGGCTTCAAAGTCCAAGCGATCTCATAGACTTTAAAAAGGTGAAGTCTGCTGAAAAGATAGTCACTTGTAACTACAACGTGCCAACAACCTCGTACGACGAGGCTAATTAATAGATGCAATATTGAAAGAATGTAAAAAAAGCATTCTTTTCCAAACCTCGTTGTGCCTGTCAGAATGATTAATATAATTTCCTAGATGTCTAGCAATTTCTTCGAAGGCGACTTGGAGCTGTTCTTCTCTAAAACGTATAAAATCTACTAAATCAACAAAACGTATATCAAGCAATTGGACGGCGAAATCAAAACACATTCTTAAACTGCTGAGCTTACACGAGGTTGATAGCATAGCTTTATACGGCTAACGTTTCGACGTCTTCATCTTCTTCAGAGCCGACGGTCCACAGTCGTTCGTGTTCTCGATGCGACGTTTTCGTAGTCGAGACAAATCGTGCACGATCGACTCGGATCATCGGCTCTGATGAAGACGAAGACGTCGAAACGTTAGAAGAATAAAGCTATGTTATAAACCTCGTGTAAGCTCAACGATTTAAAACATAACTTCAATGATGCTGAGATATTTGGAAAACTCCGGACCGCAGGGGACGGGTGATTGCTGATGGAAAAAGATCGATAGAACTAGCTGAGAGACAGGCGAAACGAAGGACCCGCGTGGTGTGGTGGTGGAAGCGCTACTCCCCGGAAAGGACAATGGCGCGTTCGTTCCCCACCGCATACACCTGCGGTCCAGAGTTTTGCAAATAACTCAGCATCATTGAAGTTATATTTCACAGTGTATACCCTGCCGTTAAAAAAATAGGCAGTAAATAATAAGTTAAAATTGTAATTTAAAACATGTTGGTTATTTTACTATCGAGGCTGAACGACGGTTAATTTGAAAATTGTTTCAAAACACATGGTCTAATGGGTTAAATTTCTTTATGAAATGAAAGGGATTAATATATGGATTTCCATAAATGTCACACGATTTCACAATTTTTGCACTTTGAATGAAACGGTTTCAAAAATTAATTACTAAGCAACCTCGAATAAATGGTAGAATCCACGATACAAATACTTTGCTGCAAAATATTCATTATTGAACCTAGGCAATGATTTCCTGATGATTCCCTTCTACTGGTAAAAAGAACAGAGTGCAAAGTTATCGAAATATAAATAAACCTATCATTCCCATCCTTGAGTAGTATTGTGTCAACCCATGTTTCAGTCAGTCGCTCCTTCGAATCCCTTAGAGTTGTTAGCTGGTGAATAATCTGAAGACAATATCTGTGAAGCAAACAATATCTTAAGAAAAGAGCAGCAAAGGATAGGATGCAACAATGAAGATACCTGTCTGCACTTATCCGCATCTACTGTAGACAACTGTGGCTGTCGTATAATCGTAAAGAAGGTATCAAAACGCTGAAAGTCATTTCTACGTCAGACAGACATACCATCCAGTAAGAATGAAATGAGAAATTGGTTACGTCCAACAAAGAATTTCTTGATAAAGCTAAAACCTAAAATAGCACTACAGAGTGCAAAAGCTTGATCTCGCAGGACATATAAGTACAGCAGTTCTCTGGACAATCATCAGGCAGCGATTTAGAATGACATGCAAACCTTCGGAACGTTGTAAATGAAGCACTGGTCGCTGCGAAGAGGCCAATAGCGCGTAAGTCGAAGAAGATGCTGACGTGGCTGAGCGCACAAAATGTTAGACGGCTAGAACATAAAGAAGCTTTACTGTTACTTATGTCACACCAGAGTAACGTTTATAACGATAGTTGGAACAGCTTAAACTTTTACAACACTAATCAATTCTTTCGCGTTAGATAAACACCGAACTAAATGTGATGGCTTTTGCAGAGACATTTCAAGAAAATATTTTTCTGTGATTCAAATTGATTTAAAAACCAATACCATAAATGAACAAAGGCCATCCCGCCGGACTTAAAAAAAAATACCTTTCACTGGAGTGAAATTGAAAACGACCAGCTATAACGAGTATGAAGAAGAAATGAATTCACACAGAACTAACCGTCATAGACGTTTGCTTTTCTGATTCGTTTGGAATACGCAAAGTGCACTCTCTAATCAAGGAAATGAAATCAGATATCCGCAAATTCGCTGCACGTTTGAACTTAGTCTTCTCACGAATGTCTTGGTTATCAAGCACACCTGGAGTACTCATTTGAACATAAGAAGTAAGCATGAAAAAATGTTTAGGTTTTAAGTGGAAACCATTCTTTTCACATCTTCCATACATTGGCCACAGGGTAGGGGAGAAAGGCTATAAGATTTCCATAGTAGTAACAATCAAAGTTACCATTTTCTCATCTAAGGAATTTCGAAATTGGTAGTACCAAAGTACAGTTACGTTCCAAGACAAGAAATATGAATGAAAACGTGGATTAAATGCTCAGGTTTTATGGTAGCACACATGTGAATTCAATGGATGGACTCCAAGGGTGTCACTCTGGATTGACTTTTCACTCTGTTGCTGAGTGTGTGGGAAGACAAGTTGGAGTAAACATTAATATGACATTTACACCAGACGCTGGACCGGACTAAATTTTGAGGTCGGACTGGGAAGGATGGAGATCGAGCAACTCCCAACAAACACGCCCTAAATCTATTCTGCCTCACTAGTCAAAGCACAAGCGAGCTATGCAAGAACGCAATCCCATCAGAGCAATAAAAATTGACGGTCTTACATAAAAACTGCGATTCTCCGTGTTCGTCGAGCAAGTAGAGCTTGTCTTTCATATTTATTACAACGCAGGGACAAATGCATGATTTACCGAGGTTCAGTTGTGTATCGAAGATAAGTAGGCTAACAAGTTGTATAGATGATACTTGCTAAAGACCCCAGTGGCATTGTAAATGAGATAAATTATTGACAATGGAATTCACAATCGATGTCGTTCTGTAGAATGAAAAAAAAAACAAATGGTGGAAAGAAATCAAATGAACCACTAACTATGAGGTCCAATATCATTCGCATGGATATAGATGTGCCCTCCATGAGCGATTAACGTGTGCGCTATGAGCTTCGTTCCAACATTATTAAGCAGACCTTCGCTTTTAGCAACGCGCTGCAAATTCGATATTTCGTGAGAAAAACCACAGCACACCAGAAGTGAGAAATAATAGTTGAAGGATAAAATAAAGCGTAAAGCTCCCCTTAATGCCTGAGGGATGCGCCATGCATTCGACTTCATCAGGCATCCTTGGAGGTGATTGAATGCATATCTGGCCTTTACAACGGCTCCCAGTGCCCAGCGATGTATCGAGCCAAAGCTGACATCCTCCTAGACAAATCTGGTATCAATCTGCCTACCCTGGAGGGATGGAGGGTTTGGTGGGCCTTCAGCGCGATGATCCATTCCATGTCTACTGCAGGGATACTGTCCACTGTCTACACCACTGTTTTACATAGGCCCATCCTCAACAACAGTTAACTCGTAAAATATCCGCACGTCTCATAGTAAACATGACAGAAAATAACGACACTGTTTGTACCATAAGTACTATAACAAAAAGCTCAATCAGTCTTCGACAACGTGTCAAAGAAGTGGACAAAATATTGGTGAACCTAGGGCACGGGACGAAACCCAAGTGTATTGCAGGGCATCTCTAAACATTGCGCTTCACGAACTCTACCTAGGTACCTCTGTAGTCGTTATGATTATCGGCTAACAAACAGCAATAACAGTATTTCAAAATCGACTTTCCCTCAACCTCGGTAAAAACCTCGGAGGTAAGGACCTTCTTAAGCAAAGAAAGAATACATGTTGATTAGTAATATAGAGATTAGAGGAAATTCGGTTTTGAAATACTGTGCACACGGCTCTGCGTCAGCGTAAAAGAATACCTAGTTGGTAAATCTAATACACACTACACATAATACACTTTTACCGCCGCTGTTTAAAACACCGAGTCGTCCCGAACTTCATCAAACGAAGACGACTACACGATGTACGCGGACTACCACAGGTCAGTCACCGAGTACTGGAAATCAAATTGCGAATACTACGCACCAGCCTACAAAACCGACAAAACCAGATGTTCGCCAAGTGGGAGAAGCGTGAGGCGAAGGAAAACTTTTGCACTCAGTATTTGGAGGACCGCCTCTGGAGGAGAACAGTGGGTGGGTCAGTGTTGATTTGCAACTCTATTAGGTCTAATGATAACGTAAATTTTCAGAGAAAATTCGAAGACCTTTTGAGTAAATCGTACAACACGGCTTCAAGAGCACAGAGAAATACCTCAAACGAACATCAAACAGGTCACAGTAGGATAAATGATGTGCAAGAAAATTCAAGGCTAACCGTGTTAGGAAGCATGACTCTCCCTGCCGGTGCACGCCCGTTATTAGAACTGGGGCCGAGTTTCTCACCATCTGAACCCATTTCTAAGATAATCTTGCGCAGGCTCGCATGTAGTTTACATGAACTTCAAGATAGACTCCGCAAAAAAGCTAAAGATGAAGCGCGAAATAGGTGTGAACAACCCCAAGTGGGGCTTTACCAATAGCACCATTTCCTCAGCCGTTCTTCAGACAACAAGAGCCCAATAAAGAAGCTCATGTTAAATTTCGTATATTTACGAATGAAACTTTCAAAGTCCTTAATCCCTATCGCTCGAAAACACACAGCTCAAACCTCACTGAAGTGCAAAAACGTAGTATGCAAGAGGTACGAGAGCTGATAAGATTGAAAAACATAAGACTATCCGTTAGTGACAAGGATGGCGAGTTTGTCGTAATTCCCCATCAGTTAGATGTTGAAATAACGAAAAAGTATCTTGAAGATGCTTTACTTTATCGCTCATCATCTGAGACGAAGTTCAAAAGCAAACACCGAAAGTTGAACCACGAATGGATCAAAGTGGCAAGAGCTGCTGGTTGAAAATCATCAGTTATTTCTCAACTAAAAGTTGGCTTACCAACATGACCCGTCTTCTACCTGCCTATAAATACTCATAAGTTAGTATCCAGCGATGATCTTGCGTCTATCGATCCATCACTGTTAAAGGTTAGACCTATAATTAGCGGTGTAGGCGGGTCAACGGATAGGATAACATGGTTTTTAACCCTAATACTTACCCAGTTGTTGAAACACATTCCAGACTATCTTACGAATACCCAGATGTTTCTGGATCGTCACCGTACTGCGCAGCCCAACAGCGCCTACGCGATGGAGTCCTTCGACGTTACCGCCCTTTATACAAAGGTGTCGAATGTCTCCGCAATGCAAGCCATATTCGAACTCCTTATACAACACGAACAAGAAATAAACATGTATGGCTTCAAGATAGAGCAGTTCATGGCACTCTTAAAGGAATGCTTGAGCTGCTCAATCTTCAGATGGTCCGGAAAGTACTACGCTCAAATGAGGGGGTTGGCAATGGGACGACTGGCTCCAAGCCTTGCCATTGCGTTTATGTGTAAAGTGGAAGCACCATTAACCGATCTCGGGCCGTGACCCTACTGTAGATATATAGATGACTGCTTTGCCCTTTGCTCAACACAACAGGAAATGGACAAATGTTTCGAGTTGTTGAACGAACAGTCAGAGTACATCAAGTTGACCCGAGACAAACCGAAAGAAAACTGGCTTCCATTCCTGAACGTCCATATTAACCTCTCAGAAAATGGCTACATTACGAAGTGGTACCAAAAGCCTGTAGTAAAAACATTTTGGTTCATTACCTCTTCTATCACCCTTCTCACACGAAAAGGGCGCTTGTAAGAAATATGTTTCAAACAGCAACCAACGTGTGCACGGGAAGGGAGCAGAGAGAGGAGTCCCGGAACTTGGCATGGCAAATAGCCATTTCATGGCTACGAAACTATAGCTCGGAATAGGTGTAGGAGAAATCCTATGCCCCCAAAACGACAACTCTAGTGATAAAAAGGTCCCGTTTATCCTACCCTTCATCTCAAATGATGTAAGTGGAGCTATAAAACGCTGCTTAAGAAGGGCGGGTCTAGCGAATTCGGTAAACGCAGTTAAAATGCCACCGAAAACTCTTAGGCGCCAGTTAGTTCGTAATCGCCTACGTGACCGTCTATGTGCAACGCAAAATTGCATAATTTGTTCTAATGGTAAAGACGGTGATTGCATGAGCTCGGCTATAGTTTATCTGATCTCCTGTAAGGCGTGCGGAGACGAATACATTGGCGAAACAAGTAGACCACTCTGTGTCCGCATAAAAGAATACCGAGTCCATAAAGGTAAACCAAATACTCCACTAGGCACGCATAGGACCCAAACACATAACGGGGAGGAGTTTGAAGTACGGGTCACGATCCTCGCACAGAAATCGAGAACACAAGCGCGCGAAACTCTAGAGGCATTCTGGATTAATTCCAGAAATCCGAAAAAAAACCGCAGGAAAGAATGCCTCATTATCATGCGTGATATTGGACAGTATATAATTCTGTTATTCTGATGGGAGGGGCACATTACGCTTCCATGTGGATTCTGTGCGGTCGGTCTTCACACGACAAACTCAGAGGGAGATTCATAGAAAGCGGTGAGTGTGCAGAGCTGTGTTAAATGTGATTGAAATTTTGGTTCAACATTTTCCGTTTGGTTATGGAGGTGTTTGGTCGAATAAATTGCTGTCAACTTGAACTTTCCAGGCTCTGAGGAAGGCGAAACCTGCCGAAACATCAGCTTGTTCTTGAACAAAGAATAAAATAACACCTCGCGTTTGCTCAACAAGAATACGAAGAATTAATAGATAAGAGCATGCTGTATCACTAAGAGGATAAGTGCTGCTTTAACTCTAAACTCGTCTGAAATCCAAATTTTTGAAAAAAATTTAAAATGGAGCTTAAAATGAATATAAATGCGGCTAGTCCAAATGTCAACGATATATTGGAGAAAATCCTACCTATCTTACCTCTCCGGATCAAATCCCGCTAGCTCAACCACTTCGCCGTTCGATACAGAACTCCAGACGAAAGAAGCAAGAAAAATGTCTTTAGTGAACACGAGAAAACCATTTTCACAGCTAAATACCGTTAATAGGGTTGCCACATCGTCTTCTAGTGGTCGGCTAAACACAGAATTCCCTATTGTAGTAGGAATCGTTGTCATCTCGAAAAATATTCAAGTGGTAAGACAGAAACTTTCTTTAGATCCGCAACAGCAGGCGATTATTTATGATAACTACCTGAAAACATGCTGGAAAAACTACCTCGGGTTCGTCGGGAAAACCATGTTCAACAAGTATTTAGTCAATAGAGAGAGAAATCCACAGATCCTAAATTTGCAACCCAATGCACATGTTAACCCAACTGTCTCTATCCATGACAATTAACGAAAACGAAACGAAAGGAAGAAATGCTGGAAACATCACGACACCTCAAGACAGGCCATCTAAACACCTACGTAACCAATTGTATCGCACTAATACTATTCCTAGTCTTAGAAATATGAGTAAGAGCACTTTAGAAATGAAATATAGATCCCACAGGGCGATAGGGCGAAGTGTCTTCTTTCTCTTTCCTAAAATTCACTACGCCCTGTTGGACTCCGTTATCGAAAAATCAGTTTCGGCACAACTGAGGTAGTACACAGATGACTTTAAGGTTAGAGAAGCATCTGCTAATCAAAAAGGAATGAATCCTTTTCTTAGAAAGAAATTTCCACAAACGAATCAGCTAAAGTCAGCTAGAACGATGCTTTCTAAAACCCATGTGGTGCAGGTTCCCTAAAAACGGAGTTAGCAGCGCAGACCTTTGAAAAGCGCATAGTTCGTCTTTGCAAAGCAGCAAAAATGTATTTAAGAGGTAAAATATGCTCTACAAGTAGGCGATAAAACAGGACCTAGAAAATGCAAGCAGTATGCATAAAAGAGACCAATGACAAACATAGCTACATATCGCGTCAAAGAAAACTCGGAAGTTATGCGGTGCACGAAATAAACCACATTTAAAGGCAGGTGTAGAATAGAGTGTAAATTACGCTGAATACTGCTAAAATCGTGAAAATGGTCATGGTGCTCTAACTAAAAGCTGTCGAAAAGCTCTCGGTGTGGATCAATCCCCTAAAGATGAGCCATGCATTCGACTTCACTAAGCAACTTTTGGAAATGATCGAACGCGTATCTAGTCATTACAATGACTCGCGGTGGCCTACCGATGTATCTAGCCAGTGACGTTATCCTCCCAGACAAGTCTGGTACCAATTCGCCGACCCCGGAGAGATAAAAGCTTGGTAGGTCATGGGCGTGGGAATCGCTCCCATGTGTATTGCAAGGCGCCTCCGACCACTGCGCTACACGCGCTCTTGTATTCCAAGTATCCCATCAAATCAGGCATAAGGCTTCCAGTACCCACAATAGTGCACAAATGAAGAAATCGGTGGTGAAAATTCCATCCTTTATTGCAAGAGAATTTTGGAAAAATAGTGTAGGCTGCTAGCCATATCAAAAAGCATAAAAGCAGAAATATAGTAATGCTATGAGAAATCACAAGTAACATGTGATATTTGTACAAAACCGTGTGAACTTTTTAGATAACTTACCATAACTTCTAACATCACATTCCGACCTTGTAGAAGATACGACGATAAACACACGGATGGACGACTGTTCACTTGCGAAGGTGTCACTCTTGACGCATGTCGATTTCGGGGAAACTTAAGGAATCAATTTACGGAAGTGAAAATAAGAAGAATAAAATCGAGTATTGATTTTGAGAATGATAACACAAACCATACTCCATCGACCCTTCGGAACAGGAGTAGCCCATACAAGTCGAGCAGTGGGGTATGTTGCACCACCAGAAAATACCATTAGAGAACCAGACGAGTCTGAATAAAGCAAAGCATACATCAAACAAATGAGACGCGTGTAGCACAGTGATCGGAGACACCCTGCATTACACATGGGATCGATCTCTGTGCCCAAGCCTCACCAGGCTCTCCATATCTCCGGAATCGGCAAATTGGTATCAGATTTGTTCGGGAGGATAGCAGCACTGGCTCGATGCATCATTAGGTCACCGCGAGTTATTGTAAAGGCCAGGTATGCATTCGATTACCTCCAACGATGCTTAATGAAACCGAATGCATTGCACATTCCTCAGGGAGTGATAGCCGCCGATAGCTTTACCTTTTCTATATATTTATATGTACGTATGTATATATGTATATAAATGTACACAAACACATACATAAACACATAAACGGCTTTTTACAAGACCTATCATCACGTCTACCGCAGTTCCTAGAGCTTCCTGCAATCGGTTCGCTATTCTTGCACTCATCGTCACAATGATCATCGAACTTTTTGCGTGTTGTTTCAAATGTTGCTTAAGAATTTCATTTCGCTATTATTAATGTCGTAGAATCTTGGTGGAGCCGATACCACTTGCAATCCAGGAGGTAGTCGGGCGTAGACGTACGTAATCACTTGGATTGGAGAAGAGCGTTGTGGGCTTATGGATTATCAAACTCCTCGTGATGCTGCTCGAATGGCACAAGTACATAATGGAGCCATATGGATCTTATATGGCCAAATTGATGTTATATCTTGCATGGCTAACTTTCGCGTTTTTGCGAGGGCAACATGGCCTGTGCAAGATCAACTATGAGCATTCTGTACGATGGATGATAAAGTAGATAAAACATTTAGGAAGCAAGAACACTGCAAGATGATTGCCAATTCTTATGATGTAGAGGTGTTCAAATGAAAGCGTTGATTCTTGGAAGCTTCTGCAGATCTTGTAGCAGCAACAAAAATTGGGGATCAAGTAAGCCAGTTTTCGTACCATTTCAGGAAAACCATGGTTAAGACACGTAATAAAGACGATAGCGAAGCAGCCACTGAACTAAGACCTACCTTTATGACTGAGCCAAAAATTCGCTCTGAACCGTTAGTACCACAGGAACCGATCTGCACTTTTGTTATTTCTTTACCAAACTACGCTGCGAGTTAGCAAAAACAGTGACTGAAAAGGATACGACACCACCTGAGGTGAAATAACAGCTTGAGTTTGGTAAGGATCTACTCTAATTCGTGCATAACAATGTTCTAAAAGGTACCGGCGCCGATTTGCAGGGCTTAGAAGGCTGCCCTGAACTACCATGCAGAAACGTATATGGATATATATATATATATATATACACAAGTACATACACATATACGTATACGCATATGTTAATGTGCATGCACATATATATGTGTATATATATGAACGTATATATACAAATGTGTTTAAATATATACATGTAAATAGGGGCAAAGCTCTCGGCATTATCTGGCCTTTACATTGACCCGCGGTTGCCTACCGATGCATCGAGATAGTGCTGCTATCCACCCAGAAGTCTGGTAGCAACATGCCGACCCAGGAGGCATGGAAGGCTTAGTGAGTCTGAAATGCGGGGATCGATCTCATGGGTATTCCAGTTCGCCTCCCACCACTGCGCCACGCGCGCCCTATATGTATATATATGGTATGTATTTGTATACATATTTATGCATATGCATACATACGTACATATGTATATACGTACATATGCATATATATATATATATATATGTAGTGAAAGTCTTTAGAGACCCACCTTCCACGTTATTCGGCGTAACCAATCCTAGTCTTTCCAGTTCGCTGTGCGCTTCTCGTCTATGTAGTAACTCTACATCATAATTAATAGCAACGGCTGACTGACCTTGCTGCGCTTCTTCCTGTAAAAAAAGAGCTTTGAAAACTTATCAACATTTTCCGATGAATCTCCCCAATGTTTCAATTCCTCGTCATGGATGACCAATTTCTCGGATGTCAAACTGCGGCGTAAAGAAAAAGTACATAATCAAGCAAGGTTACCATTAATTCAATTGAGAGTAGGTTCGAAACTTTAACAGAAAACAAGTCTAGGAATAAACCGAGGCTGGGTGTCATAACCTCCTGGTAGCAGTAATGTTTGTGGCTACTACTTGGCTATGCTCCAATACGACAGTTTCTAAACTCAGGAGAACTTTACCCGACCAACAAACCACCAAACACTTCGAAATTCCTGGGTTCCACAATATTCTTCATGACATTTGTGGGAGTGGAAAACGTTTTTGAACAGAAATCATTAAATACGTGGTTATTTGGAAGACTCTAGACATCGAAATTTCCATTGCATCAGCGATTTTTGCTTTCTAACCTTCATAGGAATCCCGGATACCGTAGTTGACACAAGGTCGTAGATATCTATAGCAATCGAATGGATTGCCGAGATCAAATCAGCTCCAGCAGTGCGAGAAAATATGTAAGACGACACTGTAGTGGACACCTAAATGTTAACCTAAGATCACCACTCACATACCCGTGGCAAATCATTTCATGAAATAAGATGCAAATCACTTCTCTAAACGATTTCGACGCTATATTGCATGATAGACCAGTGGGTAAAATATTAACGATATAGAGTCTAACATTATTTATGCAAGAGAACCTGAAATGATGCAAAACATCATCGAAGTGTCCAATTGTATGTCATCTATAATGACGCTGAGATATTTGCAAAACTCCCGACCGCTGGTGTCCACGGTGGGGAAGGAACGCGCTATTACCGTTTCCGGGAGTCAAATAATACGGCTGAGAAAGGCGAAACGAAGGCCTTGCATGGTGTGGTGGTGAACGCGTTAGTCCCCGGAAAGGACAATAGCGCGTTCGTTCCCCACCGCTGATACCAGCGGTCCGCAGTTTTGCAAATATCTCAGCATCATTACGGCTATATCTCACATAACACTAATATTAAAGAAAGAGTAGGCAGAAAATAAAGTGTACTACATAGGTGTTATTTATTTCGATCATAAACAAACTCTCGGGAATACTTTAGCGACTTACGCACTATCTTGCAAGGATTTGATAATCCTATTGCGATTATCTACCATTTCAACCACTTCATTCTCCAATTCGGTCAAACGTTCTTTGCTGTAATTGAAAAATAGGTGGAGCTCTTGCATATTTGTGTCACTAAGGCTGGTTTGTATAAAACAGCTATGAGGAAGTTATACTGACTCTGTATATGATGTAAAAATCACAACCGATCCACAATTTTCCTGAGGCTTTTTTCCAGATTCCGATACAGATGAAGTACATGGAGACTGCCAACATTTGGGAACACGACGAAAGTTGTCTCGTTCTCCAACACTTGTTTCGTCTTAAAAGAAGCTTTCAGAAAGTTATCAAACAAAGTAATAAATTTCCCAGGCGACTTCATGAAACGCATTGGCAACGACATCTAGTTTGAGGTATCTGTTGTACGCAAATAATCCTAAATTCACATTACACTTTGTATGCGCTGGATCAAATGCACACCAGCCAAAGTATACACGTAAAGCAGATAGACAACAGTTAGTCCTTTCATTAGCAACAGTTTCACTCCCAGATGGTGACACTCATTGGCAACACTATGTATTACTTTATCTGCACTACAAGCTAAGAATCACTACCGAAATCGTGTATTCGTAATATCGCAACAGAAACATAACAACATTTCACTTATGGATAATGACTCCTTTCTTATCATCTCGTCTAAAAAGGCAAGAAGTCGCTGTAAAGCTTATCAAGAAGAAAAGGATCGTCGTAAAAGTCGTTTCTTCATAAGTTTTAGTGTGCAAAGAGAAGCCTTCCTCAACCAACACATTGCATACCTAAAGCGAAGAGGCTACCTATTTAATACAGAAGGTACCTCGTAGAAACTTTGCATAAGAGAAACTGGGAACAAAGTGCATTGGAAACAATGAATTTCATCAAATCTGTTGCCGCTCCTGCATTCAAGCTAGTGCAGAGCATCGAAAGTTTCTTAGTATCACAAAACAACTTCTATAGACGGAAAATTTTCTTAGGGGAGTACAAAAACTACGCAGATCACTTCCCACTCCTTCCCTTTCTGGCAAAATTTATTTTTGTAATGTTTCAAATAGACACAAATAATAATGGTATCAAGACTCACGTTTACTAACTATCTCTCTTCGATTCCGTTCCAATTGGGCATCACTAAGTTGACTGAGCGCTTCAATGGCCAGTGTGAGTCCACTAATAGCTGCACCTTCGTTATCATCATTAGTTGAAGGCAGACCAGTTGCAGAAAGAGCATTTAATAACTGAATAATTTCCGAAACTTGAATACCATTTAAGGGGAGAAACAGTAGGTAAATATCTATTAGTCGAAATAAATATCGACATTTCGCACGCAGTGACATCACGTGTTCAAAACAACACCGCCCTACCAATGGCTTACCGCCTCATCGTGGCTGGGAGGTGTTCCTGGTGCCAGACTACGATGAACAGTAGGGAGATTTATCCCACAGCAGGGCCTTTCAAGCTGAAAAGGAGTCCGGCGTTTCTACCAGGAAGCCGAGCCAAGAGTAAACGAACACCAGGATCCACCACCGTCGATATATCAAACTAGTGGGATGGTGGCAAATCTCCCTCTGATTCACAAGAGGGACGACTGCCAGTGGTGGCGACGGACTGAGGCAGACTTTGACTAGGATTATGTCGAAATTCAGGCAACCATAATGGTTAAACAAGCAAAACTCTAAAGAAGTGGAAATTATGCTGGAGCCCGCACAACCGGTGAAGACGGCCTATCACAGAATCTAAGTAAGTACACGACACTGCCTACATAAGCCAGAATAAAGTCAAGATATCAACAATAAAAAATCATCACCTCTTGCTGAGTTACAAGTTCTGTACCCCAATGAGGTTGGAGCACACGACCTACATAATCAACAAGGACGAGTCGAAGCAGACGAGAACATGAACGATCTTGTTCCTGCGGGAAAAGATCAGAGACAGTCCGATGCAGTTCCAATGTCGCTTCAATGCACCATGTCCATAAAGATTTATCACATTTACCAACCTAAAAGTTTTCCTTCAAAGAGAGGACTTTTAAACCCAAAGAATGAAAACAGCCTCGAGACTCACCACCCTATTTACACTGGATTCCTTAAGTGTAATCGAGAGCAGCTAAACACAGCAACTTAGATGAATTAATTCAGCATGTAAAGTATTCTCACTCACATTATCAGAGCTTTTAGCAAAACGAGGGCCATGATCGAGTACAACTAAGACCTTGTGGTCTGGTCTTATCCCCATTCTAAAATGCTCTTTGAAAGGAAAAAGGCATAGTCAATATGTCAGAGGTAGCACAATAAGTCCAATATAAATATCGAGAAGATACCAAACGTTCTCAGATTCATTTAAAGAGAAAATTAGGTAAAATATCACCGACAGTCAAAAACATGAAACATGAACTGCACAAACGAGAAGAAAAACCATGAATGACAGATCCACTTGTTACAATAAAAAATGAAAAAGGAGAAAAGCAGCAACAAACAGGGAAATCTCAAAAAAGCTCCAGGATAACGACTAACTAACTACTCAGCAACGGTTTTTTGGTTCTGTCTCTCAACTATGTGCTCCGCGACTCTAATCTGATGCTTCCAGTAATTCGAACGGACCGGGTCCAACGTAATCAACTCCGTGTAGAGCTGAAGTGATTTCCCAAATAAATGATTGACGTGAAAATCAAGTTGCAAATTTACTAATCAGAAATCAGCCTTCATCATCTACTAGTGTATAAAGAACACCAAGAAGACCATTCTAACAACTTCTTCCCTACTTAAAGTTACGAACTACCCACCTCCTTAACTCTCTTGAAGTTATCGATTGGTTTAATATCATTTTCAACGTTTTCCAGGATAATATCACAAAGGAAAGAAACCTAAAAACAAATGGAAAAAGTGAATGAAAATAAAACGGGTTTCCCATTAAATACTCAGACCAGGTAGGGAGCTCTTTTATTTGCTTCCGTTCTATCATATAAGTCCTCTACAAATGCAACGACATCTGGACGAGAAGACACTCCATCACTAAGAAGTAACCTTAACATGAACAACTTATTCGAAGTTTTGAGGATATAAAGCGAAAACATAGATACTTACCCAGCTAAATAATTCCACACGCTTTCATTATTCGGCATCTTTTCTATCAAACGTTTGGCCAGGCTGTAGAACTTGCATTAGAAATGTTAAAGAATATACTGATACATATATATACATATGTATTTTTACGAGCTGCCCTTTTCAGATGACGCAAAGTTGGTAACGATGTTTTTATTTTTGTTGTTATCGTTCAATGACTGACATTTTCGCGTTCGCCTTCCCAAGAGCCTGGACCTATCACATATAACGGTAGCCCCACTACTATGTCCAGGCGCTGAGGAAGGCGAAGTCGCCGAAACGTCAGCCAGTGAACGATAACAACAACAATAAGAACATCTAAGCCAACTTCGCGTCAGCTAAAAAAGGGCAGTTCGCAAGAACATAAATGTAGACATATCGACTACTATGACGAGATTTGTAGCAAGTCGATCTTTTGAGTTACACTAAAATATGAAGACCTACTTTATCTCATTACCAAGGGTTGACGGGTCCGAAATCTTGTTTGTGCTTTGCAGAACGAAATACCTATGGTTCCATGCTGAGTTGTTACGAGCGTCTTCAAAAATTAGTTTGTCAGTGAACGAAAGTTCACTCTCAATTGCTTTTTGGATATCATCGGCAGCAAACACGAAGTGCCGCAGAACCCACTGCCTAGAAAACACTAGGCTTAAAACTCCTCGAGAAGTAGTGCTACTAATGATAAAGTTCTCTAAAAATCACAACTATCCAGCAGAATTTGCAATAACCGAAGACGCTGCCAGAGGTAAGATCATTAACTGAGCACCTCAGAAGCCACCTTTACGCATACCTGTACTGCCAAGCGTGGTAGTTCTTCGACTCATACTCTATAGCTAATGCAGAAAAGTTGAGTTCCCCTTGAACGGCAGAAGGACCAACCAATTCCGCTACACATCTGCGGTGATGCCTAAAAGTATAAGTACATGCTAAGTGTCCGCTTGGAAATAACTTATCAATATGCTCCTTGAAACTAATGCCACCTTTAAAAAATACGTAAACCCAAATTTTGTTCAAAGTAGACTTTCTTGTTAATCGAAGTGGAACCAGTAGGATCCAGAAATTACTTCTCAACAGTGCCTTCGTAAATGAGGAATTTCCTATAGTGATCAGAATATGGTAGACAAAGTGGAAGTCGGTGGGGATATATCTAATGATGATTCTGGGTAAGATAGTGCTTTGGGTCCATAATGTCGATTTCCCCAAGTTTTCCAAGACTTTACATTTGCATAACATTGCAAATACAGTCGGTATCAGTTGCTTCACAAAACTCATGTTTTTTACCCTCATGAGAAATTCTATTAGAACTGGACCCATGACAAAACTCTTCGAACCCATTCAGTTCACACTGCAGTCACTTATCGAGTTCATTTCACTTTCCGATTCGGTCAGAGTAGCCAAAAATCGTTACTGGCACAGTAATTCTGCGAATACTCTAACCACTGCAATTGGATAGCCTATTCGAATGGTAGTCACAGGAATGCGCTGCTCTTATCCTGTTCTTCAAGGTTCCCATACATAATTTGAAATTCTTCACTTAATGATAAACTTGAAAGTGAAGTCGGTGTTAAAAATAGTGGTTTGTTATAGCCCTACCAATTTTAACTACTACTCAGTAGACTGACACCATTAAAACAAGTAGTTTTGCATGAAAACCGACCAAGCATCGCTCTTTGTCCTGGGAAACGGTCGGATGAGGTCACTTCATTCTAGCAGAAAGATTTTATGAAACGGCACTATTGGGAGAGGTCATTTCTTCTTCATGATGTTCCATTCCACTCGAGACGACTCGATGCGTTGTAATACAAAGGCTAGCAAATCGCAAAAAAAAGCTGCTGTATACATCAGATTTGAGAAAAACCTAGTTAGAGCTTACCAAAGCAACAAAATACTGACTGTTAATGCAGAGATTAAATGAAATCGTCATTTAAAATACAATAGCAAACTGTCAAAATCACATAAAAAAGCCACCCTAACTTCCAGCTGACCTTGATTTTCTAATCTAATTTCAGAATAACCAAAAAATTTCAGGAACAACACACCAAAATGCACTAAAGAAATATAGATCCCACTTTGTCCTAAATAATCAAGTTGGTGGATAAAAAAAGGGATAAAGTTCTCGGCGTTGATAAATCCCTAAATGATGCGCCATGCATTCTTCATTAAGGGTCGTTTGAGGCGGTTGAATGCATATCTAGCCTTTACAATGATTCGCAGTGGTCCAACGATGTATCCAGCCAGTGCTGCTACCCTCCCAGACAACTCTGGTACCAATCTACCTATGTCGGAGCGATGGAGGGTTTGGTGAGCCTAGGCGCAGGGATCGATAGCATGTGTATTTCAGGACGCCTCTGACCACTGCGCTACGCGCACTATTTAATAGAAAAGACAATAGGAAGACAAAGAAAGCACACGGCACTTCACAGATTACAGAAACCAACCAGACTTGGTAATTCTTCGGAGTCTGCATGATAACGTCATCAAGATACTTCAATTCGTTCTTCAGATCAATGTCCAGCTTTTTAAGCAATTCGCGACGAAACTGCCTACATAAATACCGATGTATTGCAAACGGTTAAAAAGGATATATAACTGCTTTTAAATCTACTACCTATCGATAACAGTACTTAGTTACAGCTATTCTTACCAAAGAGTGTAGTTTGCAGGGTTTAACTGAATACAGTCTTCGGTGAGTAAAAAAACTCTTGGTGATTCTTCCCCTGAAGCCATAACAGCTCGCAGATAAGCAAAAGCATCCTTAACTGGAACAGAGAATGATATTTAAAAACATGTTAGAATAAGACATCATGTTTATAAATAGATCGTTACACTGCTCAGTGACTGCTATGCGAACAGCGCCGTCTTCTTCCTTCGATGGATAGATGGGTTGCACATCTGACCATTCAGGTTTATCCCGATACAATGTTGATGAACAGAACTCGTCATTGTCTGTCATTCGTGAACAACAGTATGTGCAGATGAAATCTAAGACGAAAATTTAAGCCACTATTTTAGTTAGCATCGTTGGATCATGTCAGTATCACTAGCGTACTATCACTTATTCATTGGGTCTCAACCTGAAAAAAGCAGATAGATAGTGGGTCTGAGTGCACTTTTCCACTATTGTTGATAACAGTTCGATAATTTGAGTGTTGAAGGGACGGAGTACAGTGAACGTGATGTCGGTCATCACAAGCATAGTTCTGGTCCGAAACCGCTCCAGCCTCTTCATTCCTCCGGAGTCGGGAAATTAGCATCAGACTTGTCTGGGAAAAATCATTCTTTGCAATCTGACTGGGAACCATCCAACCCGTCTATCTCAAAGACTCCAGTGGGAATCGACTCGACCAGTATTCTACGACATTCAAGAAGACATGAACAATCTTCAAACGGCAGTCGAAGGCACACGTAGAAGTCGGAGGACCTTCGTGGACGATGGATGCGAGGAAACGAACCGAATGTGAAAAGTGCTGGAATCCGGACAGTAAACATGAAGGGGGGTCGTACAAAATGAAGAAAAAAAAATAATAGTGCAAGTGGCTGCGACAATTTCATAGATTTATGGAGGAAACTTGTCTGCGTTGCTCTTGTCGCACAAATAACTCATAATAAGACACTTTCGTTCGAATTCCAAAATTTTAAAAACTGAAAACAAAATTTAGTTTGTTAAAATCCCTTAAGCAAGGCTGCACCCATGAACAGGAAGGATAGATTGAAGGGCTATATCGCAATCTGTTGGACGAATTCCCGTTTGTTCAATCGCCCTGCTGCTTGAAAGTCGAACGTCGACAAAACGATGCAAAAATTTCCCAGTTCTGAGCTCCGTAAAATCAGAATTTCTAGAACTCATGACTTGTTGGCGAAAATGGGGCTCGAAAAGTGGACGGTGGCAACAAATCCGTGCAATGCATTAATGGCTCCATTGTTCCGGGATTGGTATCAAACCTGTCTGGGAGAGGGTTTCTCAGATCCACAAAGTTTGGCCACTGCTGGCAGTGAGGTTAAAGACATAGATCAAATCTATCCTAACCTTTTAACGAGCATTCAACGAAGTCCATGAAGATAAAGTTCTTAACTAGGAGCTGAACACATGGAAGCATACGAAGACCTTCACGAAGGCGGATGGAAGCGAAACGAATGGGAAAAGTGCTGACATTAGCATTTTTGTGAAGACCGGGCAAGCAAATAAACAAATAAAATTGACAAAAACCTCCACATCTTATCGCTTTTCATGTCAAGGAATAAAAGTGACAGCTAAAAATAGGGTGGGCAGTGCTGTGGTACTGATATCGTTAATTACAAGCAACACGCTGTTTCGATCCTTCACTGTGCCCAACAAGCCTCCGATCCAACTGAAGTCATGGACTTGGTGCTAGAATTTTCTGAAATCAATTCTCTCCTTCTGATCTATGTGGAAATGCCCTAGCATGGCACGTCTACGATTCACGGAGAATCGACTAGATCAGCGCTCAACACCATTCATCAAGAATTATAAAAACCCTCATGTAGCAACCAAAACTAAATGCAGGAACGTCCGACATCCGTGGATACTGGATTCGCCGAAAAGAATCGAACTGAAGAAGTGTTGGGATCCGCACAGTATGGCGCACGTGAAACTAGGTCACCTAAACATAATGCTGCAAGCTTATAGATGCACCCAATTTCGGGTACGTTTGGGTGGAAACCGATTTCCGTCACCCTTTAACTGATTATTAGGTATTAAGTGATTTACCAGCAGAACTAGTACGTCAACAAGTTTTTTACCAACCTCGTGTCTGCTTACTGGTGAAAGAAACATGTTGATTAGCCATAAAGATGTCAAATGGGAGAGGATTTTTGGAATATCCGTACGCCCTACGCTAGCTGATAACAATACCGACTGCTCCAGGATGGACTGTCCAGAGAAGAGCACGTTGTTTTCACCGGACGACCCCTATCAACAACAATCCCTCTCTATAAATGAGTACTGCCGAATGAGGCTACTTCATTCGGACGGTGCCCCACTGGATTTGACTCGATGCGATCACGAAGACCGAAATCGGAAGAAGGAACAACTCTGGGCAATCGACTCGGATCAATCCGGCTCTGAAGAAGGCGAAGGAGCCAAAACGTTGACAGAACAAAATTTTACCTAACAAACTTACAACAAGCAACTAACTAACTAACTATTAACCTCGTGTTAGCTTATAAATGAAGAAAAATAGCACATAAACTAATTGGAATCACAAGCAAGGAGAAGTGAGACAAGAAAGAAGGAAGTACAAGAACGGAAGAGAAGAAGTAACCGCAAAAATTTTGCAGCACAGATTTAAATCGCTCGAGGTTCAAGAAATCGTGTCAGGACCAACACACACCTCGAGAGAATCCACGTTTCCGCTCTGGCCGAGGTCCTTGAGCGCTTGCAGGTCACCCAGCGCTCCAACTGACGTCGGCCGTTACCCATCCTTCCCCTGCCTCCACTAATCCCGCCACTGCGGATTCCAGGATACCGTTTTCCTCTCAGCTTACGACTAAACTCGCCGACTTTCCTTGAGTAAATGAACTTCTATGTCGTGTACTTCTTAAGGGTATTGTTTAATCTGCTTAAGTTATGAAATCGGTGTATTTACTTAGTGGACGCATGTGGTTTAATACTCGACTACTTTTAATATTTAAGATCATTTATGACTTTTCGTTTGTGACAATTTAGATTCATAGGTTTATGCGTTTTTTCGAATATGAAGACCAAAAGGCCAGGTTGATATCTAGCTTGAATTTCACTTTTATTATAAGGGATGAAGCTCTCGGCGTCGATTGATTCCAAAGGGATGCACCATGCATTTGACTTCATTAAGCGCCATGTTAACTTTTTTATTTACTGCCTACTACAGTATTTCATGGCAGGGTGTTACGTGTGATACAACCAAAAATGATGCTGAGGTATTCGCAGAACTTAATCTTTCTAGGCAGTCGACGACTGGTTGCGGTGAGTAATGAATTTACCGTCGCAGTTCAGGATAGAACATGAGCTGAAGACCATGGGGTCCGAACAGTTAAGTAAGTTCCTTACTCTTTTGTTTGTAGTACAGTTAGTATCGATTGAACTTTCATCCTCACAATTTAGAAGAAACTTATCGAAAACAACTTGTTTAAAATGTTGTGCTTACACGGGGTCTATAAAATTGTTTTGTTCGGCTAACTTTTTGACCTGTTCGTCTTCATCAGAGCCAGTGATCCGAATAGATGGTTCACAGTTGTTTCTCTTCGTTGTTCGTGTACCATCGGCTCTGATGAACGAACAGGTGGAAACGTTAGCCAAACAAAACAATTTTCTTCGTATTTTTGTTGAGCAAACGCGAGGTGTTATTATTCTTTGTTCACGATTAAGCTGACGTTTCGGCGAATTTCGCCTTCCTCAGAGCCTGGAAAGGTCAAGTTGATAGCAACTCACTCGGCCAGACGCCTCCATAACCAAACAAAGAAACTCCAAACCAAGATTTCAATCACTTTGAACACAGCTTTGCACACTCACCCCTTTCTATGAGGTTTCCACTAAGTATGTCACGTAGAGACCAACCGCACAGAAATCACATGAAAGCGTAATGTGCCCCTCCCATCAGAATAACCGGTTTATATACTGTCCAATGTCACGTGTGATAACGAGACATTCTTCCCTGCGGTTCATTTTCGGATTTCTAGAATTAATCCAGAACCCCTTGTGAGTTCTGCGCGCTTGTGTTCTCGATTCCTGTGCGAGGATTGTGGCACGTACTTCAAAGTCCTCCCCGTCATGTCTCTGGGTCCTATGCGTGCCTACCGGGGTATTTGGTCTATTTTTGCCGGCTAGGTGTTCTTTCATGCGGACACAGAGGGGTCTACCCGTTTCGCCAATGTATTCGTCACCACACGTCTTACAGGAGATCAGATAAACTATACCCGAGCTCATGCAATCACCGTCTCTACCACTGGGGCAAATTATGCAATTTTGAGTTGCACATAGACGGTCATATAGGCGGTTACGAACTACCTGGCGCTTAAGATTAATCGGTGGTATTTCAACTACGCTCACCGAATTCTCTAAACTCGCCCTTGTTAAGCAGCGTTTTATAGCTGTACTTATATCATTTGAGATGAAGGGTAGGATAAACGGGACCCTTCTATCGCTAGAGTTGTCGTTTGGAGGCTTACAATTTCCTCTACACCTATCCTGAGCTACTGTTTCGTAGCCATTAGAAATGGCTATTTGCCGTGCCAAGTTCCGGGACTCCTCTCTTTGCTCTCTTCCCGTGCACACGTTGGTTACCGTTCGAAACATGTTTCTTATAAGCGCCCTTTTCGTGTGAGAGGGGTGAGAGGAGAGGTAATGAACCAAGATATTTTTACTACTTGGCTTTCGGTACCACTTTGTAATGTAGCCATTTTCTGATAGGTGAATTTGTACGTTCAAAAATGGAAGCCATTTTTCTTTCGGCTTTTCTCGGGTGAACTTGATATGCTCTGACTGTGCGTTTAACAATTCGAAGCATTTGTCCATTTCCTCTTGTGTTGAGCAAAGGACAAAGCAGTCGTCTACATACCTACAGTAGAGTAGCGGCNCGAGATCAGTCACCGGTGCTTCCACCTTAGACATAAATGCAATGGCAAGGCTTGGAGCCAGTCGTTGTCCCATTGCCAACCCTCTTATTTCTCGAGGCACTCTGGATTAATTCCAGAAATCCGAAAATGAACCGCAGGGAAGAATGCCTCATTATCGCGCGTGATATAGGGCAGTATATAAAACTGCTTTTCTGATGTGAGGGGCACATTATACTTCCACGTGATTTCTGTGCGGTTGGTCTCTACGTGACATAGTGGAGACCTCATAGAAAGCGGTGGTGTGCAAAGCTGTGTTCAAAGTGATTGAAATCTTGGTTTGAAGTTTCTTTGTTTGGTTATGGAGGCGTCTGGCCGAGTGAGTTGCTATCAACTTGACCTTTCCAGGCTCAGAGGAAGGCGAAATTCGCCGAGACGTCAGCTTAATCGTGAACAAAGAATAATAACACCTCGCGTTTGCTCAACAAAATTACGAAGGAAATCACTTGATCAATGCCGAGGTTAATAGAAAGTCTGTCGTGGCAGTCAAAACAATTTTATCAACATCATGTAACGCCATATAATCTCAACAATTTAAACATGTTGATTATTTCGCTGCCGAGGTTAAATGACGTTCAGTGTGAAAATAATCGAAAGCATTTTGTTTCAATGCCCATAATGATAGCATTGTGCTTCTGTTTCTTCAGATGTCTCTGCTTGACTTTGCACGCTTACATAGTTTACTCTTGAAAATAAAGACCTGATGTTATTCCACTTATGTGCGCAATGCGTTTAGTCTTCTAATTTCTTCATTCAAGTCCAGCTTTTATGCTATAGTTAGGACAAGCTTCCTTTTCAGTTACCATTTAATACTTATGTATTTGGATGCACCGTCTTCACAGTTTGCGTGCACCCCAGCATAATTTCATTTTTTTTTGAGTTTTGCTAGTTTAGCCATTGTATCTCCCTGGAGCCCCGAGGTTAGCATGGCCAGTCTTCCCCAGTCGTCACCACCACAGGCAGTCGCCGCCTTGGAGATTAGTGGGAGATTCGCCACCATGTGACTAGTATGATACCAGGGCGGTGATAAATCCTGTTATTGGTTTACTCTTAGGTAGGCTTCCTGATGGACACGTCGGATTCCTTCTATACTTGAGAGACCTTGCTGTGGTGATGAATACCACCGCAGTAATCAAAGCCCGACACCCAGGAACACCTCCCAGTCACGATGAGGCGGAAAACCGTTTGGGGGGGGGGAGGGGTGGCGTAACCATTTAATAAGTCTACTAGTTAACAGTTAGCTGCTTTTCAGTCATCGATTTAGCTGTCTATTTTACAGGACGAGAAAGAAGCCTCATTTTGAATGATTTGAGGTCTCTAGATGATCAAATAGGAGATCTTGCATTCAACAACTATCGCACCTATGCGGACGCTGGCCGAACAACCCAGCACTGCACGGAAATAGTCAGTTTTTCTGGTTAACGATCATTATAATAGCTCTTTCCTAAGACTCCGCTTACGTCACACTTGAAAGTGGTAGCTTGTTGACACAGTTATTTCAAAGAAAACCTTATTTTTTGGACCAATTTTAGTTCACAGAAATGAGTGAGAAGCTCCGTGTGGTGTCAGAACAAATTCCGAAGCTTGCCTCAGAGCTGCAGTCTTTCCATACTTGCGCCAAAAATGTGTCGAACGAGCTCGATATTGTTCAGTCTGCTAGTCAAAAAGAAAGTGCTCTATGGGAACTTCTTTCATTACCATCAGTATGTTTCATTTTTGTCTGCCGTAATATACTTATTATCTCTGGTACTCAATCACAATTTCTAATGAGCGGACTTGGTGCAGTTTTTCAAAAACGCTTGAAAAGAAGCTCTGTTATATAATATCATCGTATTCACTACCTAGAGCACGTGTAGTGCAGTGGTCGGAGGCTCCCTGCAGTACACATGGGATCGATCCCAGCGCCTCAGGCTCATCAAGCCTTTCATCTCTTCTGGGGTCGCTAAATTGTTACCAGACTTGTCTGGGAGGATAGCAGAACTGACTCGATACATTGGTAGGCCACCGCGAGTCATTGTGAAGGCCAGATATGCATTTAATCACCTCTAATACTTATGCTTAATGAAGTCGAATGCATGACGCATCCCCCAGGGATTGATCAAGGCCGAGAGTTTCATCCCTTTTTATTTTATTCACTGCATCGTGTACCCTTCTTTTTTCAGAGAATGGATGTTTGTATTCGTGCTGGATATTACGAGGCTGCGTATTCCCTTACGAATTATGGTATGGTTCTTCAGCAGCACTCCATCTTTAAAAATCCTTTAGTCAAGGTATTTTGGGTCTAGGCGCAGAGCGCTGTTTCGTTCTGTCTTCTTGTTTTTTCTTCTTCGATATTATTACTTTCTTCGCAACCATAAAGTTTAAGGGAATCGCAAACAAACTTGTTGAGGCGCGATCATTCCTTCTCGAAGAACTGTTCAACAAATTTTCCGGACCACTTGATTTAGCATCTTCCATACAAGTAAGTAGTACTTATTTACTTGAAGGTTTTCACTTAAACGTGTCTTATTCCTTGTTCACTATTGACATGCGGTACGTTTTCTATAGCTTTCACGAGGTCCATGTTCCATATCCGATGCAGAGTTTCCGCCCGTTAATTTGATGATTAAGGGTATAAGATTAGGATTATGGACCCCCTTAAGAATAATGATATTGAGTAAGTATTATGTTTTTCATGAGTTTTAGCCACATTCCCAATAGTGCTTTACAGTTACGCGACTGGTTCAGTTAGATTTTCGCCTAGCTTTTCCTCTTTTCTGCCTTTCTTCCGTTTTCTCAATTTGGTCCTATTTTAGTTTTTTTCTGTCGATCTTTCATTGTGGTCTTTGTTTCTGTCTTTTTTCTGTTAGTGTTCCACTTTTAAATCATTATATTTCATTTGTTTACATAACGATCAAGGCAATTCATGTTGCAAATAGCAAATGTAGCATTTCCATATGCAATAAGTTGAATTAGTTTTAATAGCTTTTTCAAATATGAAACGTCTCTCACACTCATAATGATGCTGAGTTATTTGCAAAACTCGGGACCGTTGGTGTCTGCTGTGGAGAACGAACGCGCTGTCACCCTTTTCAAGGGCCAACACGTTCACCACCAAACCATGTGCGTCCTTCGCTTAGCCTTTCTCTCAGCTAGTTTTCTATCCACCACCAGTCACCCGTTAACAGCATTGATCTGGGGAGCTCAAATAGGCATTAGACCCAGTTAAGCTGTGGTTTTAGAAAAATTGTAAGAAGCGGCAAATAAAAAGTTAACATTGTGGTTTCTTGCAGTTGTTTTGTGTTCAGGTTCTTTACATATTCCATTCAGGTTGTCAATAATGTTCGCAAGATGCCAAATCTCACCTCGACGCAATTGCGAATTTGTATTTTACAACACCGGGACATGTACCTAAACAGGCAGATTTTGGATATTACAGTAAGTTATCTGAATGCTTTCAGCTTTTCCTGTATGAAAATAAGGCACTTCTTTAGCAAGCCTTCTTAAAGTTCTTGCTTGTACACCTCCCTTATAGTAATAGAAAAGGCAAACTGTCACATTAACATGTGCCTTGAGTTGCATCCGGTCACTTTTGCAATCTGTATAGAACGAAGGTTAATCATTTTAAACTTGCAACTTTTCAGTGAATCCCTTAGTTTTTCTTTCTACAATTTTTACTTACTGTTCCCGTTTTTCTGCTTCCTTTGTGTTTAATTTTTTCATGTTAATAACCGCTACTTAGACGCGTGTGGCGCAGTGGTCGATGGTCTCTTGTAATACACATGGGATCGATCTCTTTGGCCCAGGCCCACTAAGCCCTATATCTCTCCGGGGTCGGTAAATTTGTACTAAAATCGTCTGGAAGGATAGCAGCACTGGTTCGATACATCGGTAGGCCACCGCGAGTCATTGTAAAGATCAGATATGCATTCATTCACCTCCAGGCGATGCGTAGTGAAGTCGAATGCATGGCATACCACTCAGGAATTGATCACTTACGGGAACTTCATCTTTTAATTTCAATAAATACATGCTTATTTGGTACTCGCAATATGAAGTTCAAAAACTAGGCATGAAAGAGCTCACCTTAGATTGCAAACAGCGAGTATTGGTGAGATTTTGAGTTATATTTGTGATGCTAGATATTAGATTTGTTAGATTATTAAGTTGTGGGCATAAATTTCTCCGAAAAACAACGCTTGTTTTTGTTTTCAGAACCATCCAGAGTTTCCAATTCGTGCTATCGAAATCTATCGAGATTGTATGTATGACACCCTTGTTCTGTATCTATCGGTTTTTCCCGAAAATGAACCACCACGTAAAGATGTTAGTCACTTCTTTGCACTATATTTTCCAGCAGTTATTTTTGCTAGTTTCTGGGCTGTTTATACTTACGTTTATGGAATCAGGACCACGTATACCTTCATTTGTTTCGCCAAATATTATGCTTGTTTGTCTTTGTTTGAGATTCATAAACTTTTTAACGGTATTGTTGCTGTAAAGTAGGAATGTTTACAATAGTAACAACTACTCACAGAAATATATAAAATATAACTAAGGCATAGCATTAACCACAAGAGACTCTTATGTTTGATGCTAAGCCTTATTTATGTTTTACATATTTGTGCATATATATAAACAAAATGGTTGTTTGATTCGTGGTAGAATGTCACCTTTTAAGAAATGTGAACTAATTTCATACAGTTAGTTTTAGCCTTCACTGGATCCCCGTTGGGAAACCTGGCCACCAAGTGCGCCTTCTGTGCTACTTGGTCAGTGGACTGCGCGAAACATTACCAGGCTACTGGATCTAATACGTCGAACAGATATGAAGTACGTCTTTTTTTCTTATTCTAGTCCTTCCTTTATAGCGTAACTTCAGTAAAAGATATGAAAAAAAACGTTGGCCAACCATATATCTTCAAGCTTTGTGATTCCTCTATATCCATTTAGAAACGGTGTTGATATGTGTACTATATGGTCGAAGCTCATGTCATTGGCAGCATCTCTTGGACGAATGGGTCTAGACTTTCGTGCACTTGTGGTCGATTCCCTTACAAAAATGGTTTTGGAACGTTTTCGTTCTTCAATCCGAACAACTACGAATGTGTGCGTTTGTTGCTAACACTAACATAAAAGGTCTTTGTACTTGTTTAAAGTAGCAGTACTATTTCACAGTAGTAGACCATCATCGCAAAATTTTCCTTAAAGAAGTGGTTTTCCAGCTTCTTGAACGACACAAAAGTGCTCTCTGTTGTAAATGAGGAAATTTCGTCGTTGTCAGTTGACAGAGATGTTCCGGCAAGCGGTCCACCTGTACCTCCTCCTGAAATTTCTTTGTGGGATGACATCTGTATTTATGGTAATGGAATTTTGGACGCTGTAAATGATTTGCGCTATTCTCCATATCCATTGCTGGTTCGTTTCTGTTTGTTTTTCCCACATAACATTTTTGCATTGTTACATTTCTGCTCAACTGAGTGATCCTTATATGTGAATTACTACAACCGTAATTCACATATTTATTTGTATGGTCTTTTAACTGATCTTTTTGAGTTGGTGCGAGATTGGTATAGGTTTTCGTTGTCGTTGTCGCTGTTACGAGTGGAGTTAATAGCAATACTAGCAGTAATATTAGTAGTAATGCTAATAGTAATATTAATAGTCCCACCCGTAACAGCACGGCTCTGAGGAAGGCGAAATCGCCGAAACGTCAGCCATCGACCAACAACAACAACAACGTTAACAAAAACCTGTACCAATCTCGCATCAGCTCAAAAAAATCCCTTATAAGATCATGTAAATAAATATATCAATTACTTATGCAGAGGTTTATAGAAAGTCGGTCTTTTGAATCTTAATTCACATAGCTGATCGGGATAGGACAATAATTCGGCTGCTAGTTGCTGTCCTTGACTGAGTGTTGACTAGGTGTGCTTCGCGAAGTTTTTTAGATTTCTGTGGATTTGGGGGAGGTTAGCTGCCATCGAACGACAACATTCATATACATGTATATGCAGCTATACAAGGTTTGTGATGACGATCATCACGAGCTCGGTGTTGGTCCGGTCCCACACCAGGCGCACCATGTCTTTCATCCTCCAGGGGACGGAAAATTGTTACGGGACTTGTCGTGGAAAAAACCACTCTGCAATACAGTCGTATAAAAAGATATGCATACATATGTATATATGTTTGCGTATATATACATATATATATACATATGTATATGTATATATATATGTGTACGTAGAGAGAGAGTGTGTTAATTGGTTTCTTAATAGTGGACATGAGGTTGTTATTCAGTATTTATTCTAAAAGTTCACGTTTAGTAGGTTTCACCCTTTTCAGACACTGGAGGGGTCAAGTTGACATGCACTCTACTCAGTCGAACTATCATAACCTTGCCAGATAAAACTTAATGTATAAATTTTATTCGCATAATAAACAGTTTCTTTGAAACTGTCACCGTTTTGTTCTTTATATGTCGTCCAATACAGGATCTTGTTGCTAGAAATGAAATCTGAGGGTGGCAAAACAAAATTTAAGTGTCAATGTATTCCATATAAGTACAGACATGTTAAAACAATGAAAACATGTGGTATATTCTTTAGATCGAAAGTGTCGTTGCATGTATTCGTGACTCACTAAAAAGTGTACTGCTGTGGCTACCTCGGAACTCGTCATCGCCGCATTTCGCGAAAGCAGTAGAGATTTTCTGTCTATATTTTGGACCTTTCATCGGACGATGTGTCCGATTTGTATTCCCGTTTTCTAGCATTACGCGACTATTTGGTACATCTATAACTCCACAAACTTATGTGAGTTTTGAGCTTTTTCTCTTTTATAGTATCTTTTTCCATCCAATTTAAGCTTGAGCAGTTTTCGTTTTTAGTTAGCAAACTGTGGAAATAAGGTGAAACTTTTTTGATAGCAACCTAATGTAAGCTGGGAATACAGCAAAGTACTTAGCAAACCGTTTGGAAGAAATAAACTGAGGTTTGCGTACGGGAGCTTTACCACTGGTCTTTTTCATAATTATTCAACAGAATTGATCCTATAGTGGTATTGATTATCATAGTATATGTCGGTAGTTCATTACTAGAAAGAAAGAGATGTGTTGATTACTTATATTGACGTTGAAGCGTATGATGTATTTATTTCAGGAGTCACTCACTGAATTAAATATGACTGAGCTTGTTGCTTCATGTGATGGAGGCGAGCGAATTCAGGAGGTTCTTCGACTTCATTCATCACAGAACTTTTTATCCAAAGTTGAGCCACCAGCGGATGTACAACAAAAAGTGTCTCCTAAAACCAATGAAAATGTCGACGAAAACAATGCAGCTGCAGAGTGCTTGGATACATGTTCATCATCAGAGCCTACTTCCATAGCAGTTCATTTCGAATTGTGTGAAGAGCGAGCGGAGGAAAGAGCAGAAGATGACTCAGTTGAGATAAAAGCAGAAGCGTGGGCGGATAATGTTTCATCCGATGACAAAGGAGTTTGTTTTCATGACCAGTTGAAGCTGCAATTAAACGATGCTACAATTACTGTCGATACTGATGACGTTCCGGCTTTGGTGGATACGGCACCTAGTCCTCTATGTAGCGATGCCGAAGCGGCTACAATACAGGGGAATGGTTGGGGAAGCGAACAACAAGATTTAGAAGATGAATGTAAATCAAAAAAAGACTAAAATATTAAAACTGAAGTGATACTTTTGAGTAAGCCTTTTATATACTGTTTGAACTAAAGCCGGGTCTACCCACCAGTTTATTTCTTGAATTCTAAGGTCAGGTATTTGTGGTCTTCTGTGATAAGTACTTTTTTCAGTATTAGCTGATCAATATTTGTCTTATTTATGAATAAGGTTTATTTTGTCAGAGTGATGAATTGTAGCTATCTGGTGTTAATGATAAACCGTTTGTCCTTGATCAATTCCTTAGAGCTCGATTAGGGTCGCTCAAGTCTTGTACAACATTGGTCGTGTTGGTCACAAATTACATGTTCGGCAAAGTGGAGTTTTGAGAGCAGACTTTCAAATCTCATTCTTGTCATAGGAGGCACTGCAATAGGATGGCGTGCAACAGCATGATGAAGATTCCAATAATCCTTAAGATGTGGTAGCCTAGCAAACCTCATCTTAAGGCGGAGACCGATGAGTCCTCTCATCTCGTCAGCACTTGTTGCTTCCGACAACATCATTCTTCACTGCAACGCTATTTGTCTCATTCACAATCAGCTCCCAAGTGTCAATTATAAATAATTCATCGAATCTCAGTTCTGTGCACCAATTCCGTAATTATCTATCTGCACGAGAATGTAATTGAAAAGCCGATGCTTCTATGGCATTGTATCACAAGTGCACTCACCATTGACAGCACTAATACTTTCGTCCTTCTTCGCTGATTCTCTTTCTTAAGTCTCTTCGGCAAAAAAGCGAAGTCGGTTCTCCGATATCCAAATCTTATTCGCCATTATCACCCTCGATGAAAAGTTTATCGAAACGAATGGCTCAAGGACATAATATTCAATTCGTGCCTAGTATGATTAATCTTAAACGCTAAACAAGGAAATTGATTATAAGTATGAATGTATTTAGCGTTAGGGTAGAGATAAATGGGAAAGAATGTGAGGAAACAGCTAGAGGGGGGAGGGGATGAAGGAATGATAACAATAGTTTCACAAGAAAGGCGCTTTATAAACAGTTTATACAATACTGTTGAAGAGTCAAGGAACAATGACTCTATTTTCTCCAATGAAACATGAAAAAATCGTCGCTACCAATTCTTGAACCTGTTAGTTGGTCTCTACAAATCCATTGGAGCGCGCGAGGCGCCACGCTTTTCAACAGGCGTAGCCTTGACTCTGTGTGGAATTTCCACTTTGAAATGAAGAGCTTCGGAATCTAGAAATCCTCGCAAAAAGCTTCAAGTTTTCTTGTCGTATTTTGATAAAAGGAATGGATTCTCTAGGAACCCTTAATTTTAAGCAAACGAAAAATGAGAACTGCACTTTAGTGAAGTCGGTCGTTTTCTTTACAATGGTAGGGCATTGTCTTTGGCAATGTCCTCGAAAAGTGCTCTGTGTTTTCAACTTTTGATAACCTCTGATTACCCAAAATTATCGGGAGTCATCGCAGAACCGGTATCATTCCTCATATAGAGCATACAAAGTTGAATTTTTTCTTTGTGGAGAATGAACTCTTCCATCTTCAATTATTTAACGAGTCAGAGTTATCGTATGGAACGGATGGATATAAAAAATACTGAAATAAACTCAACATTGGTTGTAAAGCCCTTCAAAGTTCTGGCAGCTATGTATGACGGGCTACAGTAAGATGTATCCATAGTAGCATATATACATCACATTGATAAAGCAAAGACTCTCTTGTGTAACTCCTTGATGTCTAAACCACACAAATCCGCTATCTACCAAGAATTTACCGCTTATCGGGTTGGGGGAATATCGGTAGTGTAGTGTTTAAATCGCGGATGAGATCCACCTTTTGTGTAGCCGCCATGAAATCACGAGGCGTGCCACGTGTCAGGCAAATTACCAGGGACTTGGAACGTTGTCTTAACACTTTCGTCACAATGCACATTCATTTCGCTGGATACGTTAGTGCACGCTACGGACCGTGCATCTTGATTCCAATGTGCTGTCACCTCGATCTTTAATGATACTCGCTTTGGTGGTCTTTCCACGCGAAATTGGCTCTGGTCGTGGAACGGTTGATGATCTGGGTAGATTAAGGTGTTACCGACGCTGCCGGTTTTCTCAGTTACCACTCAGTTTTTATAGTTAATGTCTCCATGACTGCAAACAGTTGTTGTATTCGATATTTTTCTTCAATAAGCAGAAACAAGGTTGTTATTATAGCATCTACTAGGATACAATAGCTGACGTTTGGGCGGTTTCGCCTTCTTCAGAGCCGTTTATGACGGCTGAAATAAACGGGACACCGACATAATCACAAGTCAACGGGATTGATCGGGGAGCCCAAATCGGCATTGAACCCAGTTAAACTGAGGCTATAGTTATAATCGCAATCTTAACCTTTTTATTAAGTGCCTATTCTTTTTAACGGCAGAAAAAAAAATCGATAGAACTAACTGAGAGACAGGCGAAACGAAGAACCCGCATGGTGTAGTGGTGAACGCGTTACTCCACGGAAAGGACAATAGCTCGTTCGTTCCCCACCGCAGACACCTGCGGTCCGGAGATTTGCAAATATCTCAGCATTATAGTAGTTATATTTCGAAGCATACCCTGCCGTTAAAAAGAATAGGCAGTTAATAAAAAGGTTAAGAAAATGAATTCTGTTGTAGATTCTGCCAATTTCGAAATCCTGTCCTTTGATAGCGCTAAAATCTAACAGAAAATGGACGATGAATGGGTTGGTTTCAACGTAACCCGAAATAACCACAATAATGCTGAGATATTTGCAAAACTCCGGACCGCAGATGTCTACGGTGGGGAACGAACGCGCTATTTTCCTTTCCGAGGAGCAACGCCTTCATCACCACACCATGCGGATCCTTCGTTTCGCCTATCTCTCCGCTAGTTCTATCGATCAGTGCCATTAGCAGTCACCCATCAATGGGATTGATCTGGGGAGCCCACATCAGCATTGAACCCAGAACTAGCTGAGAGATAGGCGAAACAAAGGACCCACGTGGTGTGGTGGTGAACGCGTTACTCCCCGGAAAGGACAATAGCGCGTTCATTCCCCACCGCAGAGAACGGCGGTCCGGAGTTTTGCAAATATCTCAGCAATATTGTGATTGTGTTTCGTTTAATACCCTGCCATAAAAATTATGGAAGGCGGAAAATAAGAACATTGTGACCCGAAATAGTTGGGCCACTCATTTTTCAACAGATGGATCTAGTACCGTCAGAAACTCAATTTTCTGGAACGAAAACGTTATAAGCTGCAGGTTTTTGCTGGAATTTTCTTATTTTACAAAGATGGTGTCCCACTTTTTGTTTCCTGAAAAACTTTTCTACCATTTTTACGTAAATGCTTATTTTATCAATGATGAAACTGGACTCCATCAAGAAGGAATGAACAAGCACGATCCCTTCCAGAAGGACGCACTGAGGCCTCCAATGTGTCCCTCAAATCCTCTAGTGATCCAAAAATTGTCATCCATTTTTGAACAACCAGAAAGCGCGTGGTTGACCTCAAATTATGCGTCGTCCCAGAGCCAGCCAATATCCCGTGACACTGCAATGTGAACTGAATTCCCGATATTTCAATAGCTCAAGAGAAAGGCTGCACGACGCAATAGCTCGCCTATTCAAGGGTTGTGTATAGGAGATGAAAGTAATAGCTCGGCAAGAAACAAAGTAATCGGCTCATTTATACAAGAAGCAGTATATGCAAGCCATTCGGTAAGCAAAGTGCTGTTTGTCTGCCGTTAGCAGTCTAGAAATTATCTATTCACGTCGTTATTCCCAACAAAATGAGTAATCGGTTGCATGGAGGATAACCAAATGAGCGAGACGGAGTATAGGAAAGATTTAGCACAAATTATCTCGTTGAATGTTGAATGTGCAAAAAGTTATGGAGTTCGAACTTCCACCGAAAATTGCGGACAACTTTGCTCAAGCCTTGTCCTTAAAGGCGAATGGTTGGACACGCAAAATGATAATTGCTGACAAATCCAGTAAAGGGACCGAGGCGAAATGTGGGAAAAACTGCACGGTTCCATCGGAAGCAACCATAAAGTTCAAAAAAAAATTTCGAGCTCTTACTAGTTCCGTGGCTAAGTTACAGGTGCCTTGAATTAAACATAATATTTAAATATGGTGGATCTGACTATTCTGTGCAAAGCTTTAGTTCAACTCCACTAGGTCGAGCAGCCCTCTCTACTATCTCTTCCAGCTCAAGAAGTCGGTGTTAGACTTTTCTGAGGTCAGCTCTTTCCCAGTAACTCATGAAATTTCGCGCCTACATATGATGCAGATTTGGGAGCTTCCTAACGCAGCTTTCTCAGGATTTCAGTGAGAATCGAATAAACGAGTACTTCACGACATCGATAAACTGACTAAAAGTCTTTCAGCAACCCAGTCCATGCGTAAAATCAGAAATTCGTGTAAAATGGATATGATGAAACGAGTCGAATGCAAGAAGTGCTGGGATCCGCACGCTGTGTTATGTGTTCGTGGAAAATAAAAAAGGATGTGACTAATCAGTATATTTTCCTCAACTAGCACGAAACTCTTATAAAATTTTTCTTCGGCTATTGTTTCGTGGTCTTCGCCTTCTTCTTCTTCTGAGCCACGTCGATCGGAATCGATCGTCAACAACTGGGCGTTCTCGCGATGTGGACCATCGTTGTCGCATCAAGTCTAACGTAGTGAAGTGGATCACCGATCGAATGGACAACCTCACTCAAAGATGTAACGCTTACTACTGTGGACGTTCTCAGAATATTTTTTCAGATTCTCATTAGTTGCGGTTTGATCACTACGAACTAACTTCTCCGTCCATTACTAAGACGATTGGAATGCGATGTTTCCAATACATTTAGAAGCGATAACATCGCCATTCATCTTTAAATATCACGCACCAGGGATGCCATTGAACATCGCTCACTTGAGAAAGAAGGATAACATCACACTTCTCTAGAATTCTCTTTAATTTTACTGTTTTTTCGATGGTGCACTCTCTAGGTTGCTAGGCCAACGCAATCTCAGAGAGCTGGAATTAATTGTGGACAATTTATCACACCATGCAACCGATTACAGCTTACCAAAAACCATCTTCATTATGCTCCCTAAACACTTCATTTCAAGATTTTAGAGGAACTAACGTGTGTAGGATGCAATTCGCAGACGTGCAAGCATATCTACTCACATATGCACGGAAGTGATTTCGCGTATACATAGAGAATAAGGGTAACCAGTAGAAAGATAGAAGCTTATTCTTTGATGGTCTCGTTTGGTCCACGATTTTCCCACCTACTGAATACTTGGTGACGCGTCGCGTAGTACCGCAACTAGTAAGGTTAACCAAACTACTTATAGAATAATCACTATTAGTAAGGTTATAAATAAGACACCTATTTTATTATGAAATTTTAAGCTGAGTGTTTCACAATCACTGGTATAGGTTCATAGTTGGAAAATCTCCCGCATTACTCTGACGCTGTCGATGTTGGCCATCATGTTCTCTGTTGAGACAAATGTTCTATCACAGTGGCGTTGAGCCTCACTGGAAGTCAAAATGTCCGTCCTCTTGGTCTATCCGCCGGCGAATATTTTGTCTGTCAGCGTTCAGCGAGCGTAATATTGCATGAGTCGTTTCTCCGACAGTACGTGATGATCGTCATGCTGCCTATTGCAAATCGTGATGAACTCATCGGGATGCTGCGACCGGTTTTTCATCTCTCGGGTGCTGTTCCAGTCATGTTCTGCTGCTGGTGCTGCAATGTGCAGCTTCAAAAAAATCCCTGCCTCGTTCGTCATCTGCCCTTCTCAGCGTTCCTTCATTAACTTACACTTTGAAATAGGAAGCGTTCTAGATTGTTGATGGCGTAGGTCTTGGTAGGAAATCCTTGTTTTGCTCAGTTATCAAGAGCACTTTATATATGACAATGATATGCTCGTCTTCTATCTTGTTCCTACAAGATTTACACTGTTAAGTTCAAGATAGGTTCATGTAAACAATCTCTAAGATGTGGGTCTTTGTTGTCGTTGTCGTTGTTGTTGCTGTTGTTCTTGTTGGTCCATGGCTGACGTTTCGGCGATTTCGCCTTCCTCAGAGCCGTGACATTACGAGTGGGACTAATCCGAGTGGATAAATATATCAACTATATATGCCGAGGTTTACAGAAAGTCGGTCTTTTGAATCCCTAAGATAGTTCTTGCTGCCAGGGTTTGTATAGCTTCTGCTCGTTGGCATATTTTTAACGTTGTAATTCATTCACATGGTTCTTCTTCTCTTTTTTTGTTAACCATTAATTAGTGGACCTTAAAATTTTAAACAACACGGCTGGATTCTGGTGTTGTCAGTATTCTCAGACGCCACGCATTTGACTCCATTAGTAGCACCCTAGCTAGAGTTGACGGAATGAATATCTTGTGTATATAATGACTTGAGGCGGTATACTGATATATCAATTCAGTGTTTTTATTTTCTCCAACCACAACTTTTGAAACCAGTTTAATGATGCCGAAGGTACGAAAGGTTTTTTTTGCGTGGTGGGCGGTATCAAATCAATGACCGCTTGTGTATTCCAATGCTCCTCTAACCACTGCGCTACACGCGCGCTCAGAGGCTTATTAGCACCTTCCAGGAAGCACTGTCTTCAGCACTATTGTGGTAGTAGGTTTTAACTAAGTAATCTCTCCGGCGGTGAAATTAGATGAAGGTTCTTGCTAGAATAAAAGAGTAGTTAATTCCATTCAACATCATGCGATACACTAAAAAACACTTAGTGGTTTTTTTTGCAAAAGAAAGTTTCCGAGTGAGCTTGTACTCGCTGTGATTTCTAAGGCATATTTTAATTGTAGAGGCTCGTACAGCGCAGTCGTCAGAAGTGGTATGCAACGCACACTGATCAGTCTCTGGTTCTATTCGCCGACACAGCTTCATAGTTTTCTATTCCTTTAAATCGGGCAAGTCGATACAGTACTTGTCTGGGAGCATAAAACACTGACTCGATGTATTAGTCAGTGCGAGTCAATGTATAGGTCAGATATCCATTCTTAGTCATTTCTAACGATGCCAGGTGAAATCGAATCCCTCAGAGATTGATCAACGCCATACGCTTTGAGTTCTGTTGTATCCTTAATTTCTTAATGATTAATATACCACTGCGCAACATTCGTATCTTTATGTAAAGTAGGACAAATTTCTGGCTCAGCTTTTCTGCTGTAGTTCGATTTTTTTTCATATTTAATTGTCCTGTAAGTGTGTACGTAGTGGGAAAGCTATCAATGGTACAGACGAAAGAAGTATGGCGCACAATAGTGTCATTGATTTCTAGTTTTTTTCCAGAACAAATCATCTCTAGCGAAAGATGATCAGGCTTCTTCTCTCATCTTGTGCTATGACCTTTGACCTCGCCATGTTTTTTATATCGTTGGTTTATTTTCGTTCTCTCCTCCGTTCTTCTACGTCGAGCACATCGTGGGCAAATACTGCGGTCATTCAAATGCTGTCAATCACTAAAGGAACTGAGAGCGAGAAAGTAAATCACAAATATTTGAAGTACATTCTAGGTAAAAAGTGCTTTGTCAAGAGAGAGGAAGAGAGGAAGAGAGAGAGAGGGAAGGACGGAAGGAGGGAGAGAGAGAAAGAGACAGAAAAACGCCCCCAATGAATTGTAATAAAGGATGAGAGAAATAGTACTTCTTTTATTTTTTGCGCTCATATAACTACGCTATGAAATCAGATCTAGAACTATTCTCATTGAAATTTCGATACGTTAGCTGCTGGCTGAAATCATTTTTCTGGTAGACAAAATTGTTCGTAGTCCGAAATCGTCTACCTCCAAAAAACTTCCCAGGTTCGATCGGTGTTATGATGTCGATCAGATTTCGTTCCTTGGATGTTCGTTCATTCCATGATTGAATCAATGTGATGACTAAAGCGTTTGAATGTTTTTGTTTCGTGGAAGAGAAAGCCATCCACCGGTGCCGTTATTTTCCGAAGAATCGACTGAAAACTACTGTAGTCATATGATCTTTAAGATGAATTTGAACGTTGAATAGAACCAGATGAAAGAATACTATACAATGTTTATGTGTTATGAATAGAAAACCACTCGACATCTTTGGGCTTACAACTTTATCTGAAAGAGACTCACAATTGTGCTTAGATGTTTGTAAAACTCGGACTATAGGCCAGATTCGAACCCGCGGTTACAATTTCCAAGGACTCACGTGTTACCTACTACATTACCAAGGCAATTGTTTTGCTTTCCTCTCAGCCAATTTTTTTCAAACCCTATCCATGAAAAATTAATAGGGATGAAATAAAAAGCGACACATTACGGATATGTAAATTTTTATATATCTATATCCCCGGAATGGGTGACCAAGGGTTCAAATCTGGTCTGGGGTCTGAGTTTTTTTGAGGTTTGATATATCTCAGCGTCATTATGGTTGTACTTCACATAATACCCTGCCATAAAATAATGCGAGGCGGTAACTACAAACTTACACTCTATTTGAAAGCTGTTGTAGTATCGTCTTTATGGAAGAAAAAGCAGCGGTGAAATTTGTCCACCTTTCGTTTTCAGTTTACCATGAAAGTAATAGAATGAATGTTTTTCAACTCACCGAGACTTGATGGAGTCAGTGGAGACTTCTCGCATTTGTTGTTGTCGTTTAGGTTATGTCTGGTCTTCGAGCACTCGACCTGTGAGGCATCGATCCGCCCCACCGAGAGGGACCCACTTTGTTTATAACTGTAGAAGTGGACTAGAATACAATAACAAAGTCGCTCTTATTGTGAAATGCTCAAAGAAATGGACATGGAGCGGTTCTGGCTAATACTTAAATCTTCTTCGCTATTTTTCATAGTGGATGTCAGTGATATCTGTCGCCTTTATGTCATGACAAGGTACTTTAGTCTTAACATTAGCGCACTTTCACTTTCTTTGTCTTCTCGATATTGTATAACCAAAGATGTTCAACCTCTCATCATAAAAATGATTTTCACGTTATTATCATCGATTATCGCCACCACTGTCATCAGCATGGCTATCACGACCACAATCAGCTCAGTTTCCTTCTACGCACTTCCAGTACTATTCTTATTGCTAAGGAATAAGTCACGCTTACTACCAAAACGTGTTATCTGCTTTATTCATTGTTTTTACAGTTTTTCACACTATAATGGAAATCGTCCCACTTTTACTGACAAGTTTAAAGTGTCCTTTATGTGCAGCACTCATGCACGTGCCATCTTTCGTTAGTTCATCTTGTACTTCACTACCCTTTCCTTTCATTTTCTTTTCGTCCCCATTAAAATCTTACTGCACCAGATGGCTCAATGTCTAAACTACACTTTCCTATTACGGTTCGATTAGATGGTGGTACGCGGTAAACTCGTCCGTTGTCCATTACCTGTCCGAACGGCAAGTGCCCGCGTCTCACTGTAGCCCCCCTCCTGCGATCTATTGTATTTCCTCGTCGTTGTAGCGAATTTATATGGGAATCGGCAAAGTGCCGGCAGTGTCCTTCGCTCAGATCGATTAACATCGGAAATTTTCATACACAATGAAGTTCATACGGAATAAAGTCCTATGCTAACCTCGTGCTAGCTCTATCATAGCGGAAACATCGGGAATTTTATCCATTAGGCCTGTAGCGTGTGGCGCCGTGGTCGGAGGCGCCCTGCCCCGCACACGTGTGATCGATTCCCGCTCCCATGGCCCACCAAGCCCTCCATCCGTCTGGGGTCGACAAATTGGTACCAAACCTGTCTAGAAGGAAAGCAGCACTGGTTTGATGCATCGCTAGGCCACTGCAAATCATTGTAAAGGCCAGATATCTTCACCTTCAACGTTGTTTAGTGAAATCGAATGCATGGCGCATCATAAAGGTATTGATCAACGCCGAGGGCTTTATCCTTTATCCTTTAAGTCTGTAGCGGAGTGGTTGGAGGTGCTTGTAACATACATTCGACTCCGTTCCCAAAATTCTCCAAGCCTACCGTCTCACCGGAGTCGGTAAATCGACACCAAACTTGTCCGAAAGGATAACAACGCTCACTTGATACGTCGGTTGGTCACCCCAAGTCGCAGGTATAAGCCAGAAATCCATTAAATCATCTCTAACAACGCCAGATGAAGTCGAGTGCATTGCATATTTCCCAGAGATTGAACAAAAAACCAAAGGCCTTATCCTTCTATCTTTGTAGTTCTGAATTCATTTGCACTGTTCCGAAAAAATGCGAGAAAAATTGTTTTCTTTACTTTGGGATCACTTGAGCGACCACCTTTCAGTATCGCTGAATAGGTAGATAGGTGGTTACGATGACTGTACACCCGCTATTTGTCAGATTATGGGGAATTTTTTCTTCGGTGGAGCATCGAAGTCATTAATGTGAAGTATGACTTGGTACTGGACTTTTGTGGTGTACATCCCTTCTAAGTTATCACCACTCCATTTCGAGCGCTGCAATTCGTTAAATCCTCGACGATCAACTAGAAGGAATTCATTGGCAGATTTCGTGGTATTCGTTAATTTAATCTCTTGTGATGTTAGTACTATTTAAATTCACTTCAGAATGACTATCTCCTACTCGGGTAACTTCTGTCGACTTTTACTTCGATGGAAAGGTTCCATATGGAGATCTGTATGGAAAGAGTTGCTGATCTTCTTAGGATTGTACTATATTATCAAGCTATTCTACCTTGTTGGTATCGATTATCTCTTTAATGATGACGACGATCGTTATTTCTACAGGTGTTTCATTAAGATTTCTTTAAAGAACTTGTTGCTTGAAATGAATGTACTATAGTGGCACTGGTGTATATATATATATATATATATATATATATATGATTAAAGTATATGATTATATGATTATATGATTATGATTAAAGTCATTGTGTAGGATCAGTCCATCCTTGGTAGATGAACTTCGGAAAACAAAGTACTTGATGAGTAATAGGATAGCCTTTGTGTAGAGTTTGTACTACACGTCTAATAAAGAAGCCAGACAGAAGTTGTGAAGGTTATTTCGGTCATCCTTCTTAGATGACTCACATAATGACGCACAAACTTTTTCGCTGGTTTAGGCACGTTCCTTTTGAAAATAGTTGTAATGTGGATAGAAAATGAAAGAAGTTTGAAAAAAATCTGCTGCACTTTTGTCTGGACTTGGTGCTGTGCTTGTTTTCATGTTCTCGATTGCACAGTAGTAGATTCATCTTCTTCTCTGTTATTTTTCTTCTACAGTTCGAGGTGATCGTGCTAGTGATTTCCAAAGTCGTCACCTTGGGAAGTTACAGCTCTTGTGAATTGGAGTAGGATTTCAGCCGTGAAACGGGGTTCGCTGCACTTCTTTCCTCATAGGTGCAAGTTCGAGTGAAATGTCCAAGCTTTTCACTAATTCGGTGAACAGAAGTATCCCTAGCTACGACGAAGTAATCTATTGGTGTCAGACTTTGTATACTTCTTCATCTACGGATATACTTTTCCTAATAATCGTTTCTGGGGACCTTATTTAGCGTACTTGTTAGAGTAGCTCCGCAATGTGCGTAAGGTCGGTCGTCAATTCAAGACCGCGCCTCGGATTAACTGACCCCTCTATTCTTCCGTGATTGGAAAATTGGCAACAAACTTTTCAGTGAGGATAAAAATATAGAACTGATACATCAATAGGTCACCGTAGTCGTTGTATTGCCCAAATAAGCAGTAAGCTCCAGACGCCTTATCCTTCACCCTTTAATGATCATTTATTGCGTACGACGATCGTCTCGTCTTCAGCGAACAGCTGTTGATCTAAAAGTGATAGAGCCATAAAGGGTTTTACATGCGAATCCCATTCGATCGGCAACTGGTTTAAGCAGACTAAGGAATTATGAGTATTGCTTTGAAATGACAATATCGTAAAACCATTTTTTTTCATATATAGGGCGGATCTCCAGTGGTCGTGGGTCCCGCTGAATCAGAGGAATGTTTTCACTGGAATGGCAGCGATTTTTGGCATTTCTTAGTCGTCACTGAGCTTTCGAATTAAAACATCGGACTTTTTTCTAGTTTAGAAGACTCTGCTGGAGGATGAACTCACCTGTAAATCGCTTTTGTACACTCGCAAACATCCCTAGCATCCAGGTCAGATAGTAAACAATCATTGGTACAGAGGAAAAAAAGGGAGTTGTAAACTACATGTATAATAGTATTATTAAATAAGACGTAGTTAAGATAATGTGATTTCAAAGCGTTAAAATGGATATTCAGAAGTCGATTCGAGGCGTTGTGTCGAATGTTCGATACCTACACGAAGTCAATTCCTTTAACTTTCCTGCTTGGTTTCTATGTTTCTAACGTCGTAGCAAGGTAGGCGAATACTTTCTTCGTTGTAAAACTGAAATTCTTCAACCTTTTGCGGAAGAACTCACATTGGGTACAGTGAAGTTAAAGTAACTAATTCTTCGTATTTTTGTTGAGCAAACGCGAGGTGCTATTATTCTTTATTCACGAATAAGCTGACGTTTCGGCGGATTTCTTCCTCAGTGCCGCTTTCTATGTTTCCACTTCAACAGTAGTCGAGAACCAAAACGACTTCAAGTGTGCGAGTATTTGAGCAAACAGAGAAAGTTCTGTTTTCCAGTACAAACATGACTGAACACGAAGACTTATGTAATGCCGTATGGATTGAAACTATGGCGAAATAACGTGGCTAAAGAACTAATCTCAGTTCACTTACGGATAACAGTCTACATCAGACGCTCACTCGTACAGTGCAAAAAAACGGACATGACGACCATCCAGTAAAGTTTAACAGCAGTTTAATAAACCGCCAAACATTGCCCATCGCTTCTAGTTCAATGTGAATGAACGTGGCACGTGACGGTCAAAACCACAAAATGGCCTACCGGATTGCCTCATTAGATCGATGTAAACAAAACATAGAGACAAATATGTGTTCGGTCCTGGAAATTATGGTAGCACTGGAAATGACACTGGGCAGAATTTAAACCTCGCTAGCTCAGCTGGTACAGCGTCAGAGTTTTAATCTAACCGCCAGTGGTTGGGTTCCCCTAGGGGCTCCATGCTTTACCGTTTCATTTCCACTTTTGATACGATCCATTCTGGTCTAATAGAAGAGAACAGGAACCGATTTCATTGTCCCAATCTAAGACATGGTGTCTTGACGGATATAGTATCGTGCAAGACATGGAATCATCTACAGTTTCATGGCTTTCGTAGGTGTTTTCCAATGGTGCACTGATTATTCACGATTGAATATGAATCATATCTGGGTTAAATTTTGAACGAAGTGAACCTGAATTTCTACATTTTCTAAAACCTATAGAGAATTCTTCTATCAGATAGAGAATTCTCTGTCTACCTAACAAACACATTCTATAAGTGGATAGAGATTGCGTTTGCCACAATGCCCGCGTGCGTGCCCTACATCCATATCCCATTCTAGTCATCGAGCGCGCCACTAGATACAGCATCTTGTAGCCATTATTCACACCACCAGGCATGCTATTGGGTACGTCTCATTGCTTGGGGACTAGACCCCGCGACCCCAGCTTTGACCCTACGAAGAATTGCTTGTAAAGTACCTCAAAATTAGGTAATCAAACCTTTATACTATACTGTAGATGATTCCATGTCTAGCACGATACCATATCCGTCAAGACACCATGTCTTAGATTGGGACAATGAAATCGGTTCCTGTTCTCTTCTATTAGACCAGAATGGATCGTATCAAAAGTGGAAATGGAACGGTAAAGCATGGAGCCCCTAGGGGAACCCAACCACTGGCCGTTAGATTAAAACTCTGACGCTGTACCAGCTGAGCTAACGAGGTTTACATTCTGCCCAGTGTCATTTCCAGTGCTACCATAATTTCCAGGACCGAACACATATTTGTCTCTATGTTTTGTTTACATCGATCTAATGAGGCAATCCGGTAGGCCATTTTGTGGTTTTGACCGTCACGTGCCACGTTCATTCACATTGAACTAGAAGCGATGGGCAATGTTTGGCGGTTTATTAAACTGCTGTTAAACTTTACTGGATGGTCGTCATGTCCGTTTTTTTGCACTGTACGAGTGAGCGTCTGATGTAGACTGTTATCCGTAAGTGAACTGAGATTAGTTCTTTAGCCACGTTATTTCGCCATAGTTTCAATCCATACGGCATTACATAAGTCTTCGTGTTCAGTCATGTTTGTACTGGAAAACAGAACTTTCTCTGTTTGCTCAAATACTCGCACACTTGAAGTCGTTTTGGTTCTCGACTATTGTTGAAATTGAAAGGTCAGCGGAGGTCGGCGTACAACATATGGCACAGTACCTGTCGACCTCTACCCTTATTGATCGTGGAGTGAATCGTGCTGACTCCAGTGGTGCTCAAGGCATTCGTCGGGCGTCGTATCTGTTTTCTAGGATCTTCGAGAAAAGATCTGACCTCATGGTGGATGCTCTTCCTGCTGCACGTTAGCATCCTGAGGAATCCAATCGCTAACGGCTCTTGGCTATCGGTTGTCTTTCAGACGCATCGAGTGGTCTGGCCCACCTGATTTTGGACATTAGGTGTGCATAATTGCGTCCCTGATCTTTGGTCATACCTGAGACATTGCATGTAAGGAAAAACGGTAAATATGAGTACTAGAAAAGTACTGCTGAAGAGTTGCATGATTCTTGTACTAATTTCGCTTAAGAGCAGTATGGAACAGGTCAGACAATTTGAAACTGGAATCTTTGATGTGATGACGTAAAGCTGAGATTGGTTGGGGCAACCCAGAAAGTTTCCAGATCCAGCGAAAGGTGAAATGGTCTGTGCTAGTCATCTGATTGTGTTCCGTATTATAATCCCATCACTGTTTCGTGACTCCCACGTCCGACTTTCTATTAACCTCGGCATTGACTGAACAATTCTTTCTACTTCTGTTCAGCAAACACGAGGTGCTATTTTATTTCTTTATTTACGCACAATCTGACGTTTCGGCGGTTTCGCCTTCCACAGAGCCTGGAAAGGTCAAGTTGACAGCAATCTATTCGGGCAAACACCTCCATAACCAAACAGAGAAAACGCTAAACCAAGATTTCAATCACATTTAACACAGCTCTGCACACTCACCGCTTTCTATGAATTTCCCACTGAGTATGTCGTGTGAAGACCGACCGCACAGAATCCACATGAAAGCGTAATGTGCCCCTCCCATCAGAATAACCGGTTTATATACTGTCCAATGTCACGTGTGATAACGAGACATTCTTCCCTGCGGTTCATTTTCGGATTTCTAGAATTAATCCAGAACCCCTTGTGAGTTCTGCGCGCTTGTGTTCTCGATTCCTGTGCGAGGATTGTGGCACGTACTTCAAAGTCCTCCCCGTCATGTCTCTGGGTCCTATGCGTGCCTAGCGGAGTATTTGGTCAATGTTTGCCGGCTAGGTGTTCTTTTATGCGGACACAGAGGGGTCTGCCCGTTTCGCCAATGTATTCGTCACCGCACGTCTTACAGGAGATCAGATAAACTATACCCGAGCTCATGCAATCACCGTCTCTACCACTGGGGCAAATTATGCAGTTTTGAGTTGCACATAGACGGTCATATAGGCGGTTACGAACTAGCTGGCGCCTAAGATTACTCGGTGGCATTTCAACTACGTTTACCGAATTCTCTAGACTGGCCCTTCTTAAGAAGCGTTTTATAGCTGTACGTGCATCATTTGAGGTGAAGGGTAGGATAAACGGGACATTTTCATCGCTAGAGTTGTCGGGGCCTCCGATTTCCACTACACCTATCCCGAGCTATAGTTCCGTAGCCATTAGAAATGGCTATTTACCGTGGCAAGTTCCTGGACTCCTCTCTTTGCTCTCTTCCCGTGCACACGTTGGTTGCTGTTTGAAGCATGTTTCTTACAAGCGTTTTTTTCGTGTGAAAGGGGTGAGAAGAGAGGTAACGTACCAAGGTGTTTTTACTATTTGGCTTTCGGTACCACTTCGTAATGTAGTCATTTTCTGACAGGTTAATTTGGACGTTCAGGAATGGAAGCCAGTTTTCTTTCCGTTTGTTGTTCGTTCAACAACTCGAAACATTTGTCCATTTCCTGTTGTTTTGAGCAAAGGACAAAGTAGTCATCTATATACCTACAGTAGAGTAGCGGCTCGAGATCAATCACCGGTTCTTCCACCTTAGACATAAACGCAATGGCAAGACTTGGTGCCCATCGCTGTCCCATTGTCAACCCTCTTATTTGAGCGTAGTACTTTCCTGAGCATCTGAAGATTAAGCAGCTCAAGCATTCTTTTAAGAGTGCCATCAACTGCTCTTTCTTGAAGCCATGCATGTTTATTTCTCCTTCATGTTGTATAAGGAGTTCGAATAAGGCTTGCATTGCGGAGTCATTCGGCACGTTTGTATAAAGGGCGGTAACGTCAAAGAACTCCATCACGTACGCGCTGCTGGGCTGCGCAGTACGTAGACGATCCAGAAACATCTGGGTATTCGTAAGATGGGCTGGAATGTGTTTCAACAACTGGTTAAATATCAGGGTTAAAAACCACGTTATCCTATCCGTCGGCCCATCTATGCAGCTAATGATAGTTCTAACCTTAAATAATGATAGATCGGTAGACGCAAGATCATCGCTGGATACTAATGAGTTTTTATAAGCAAGTACAAGACGGGACATGTTGGTAAGTCGATTCTTAGTTGATAGATAACTGATGGTTTTAAACCAGCAGCCCTTGCCATTTTGGCCTACTCGTGGTTCACTTTTCGGTATTTACTCCTTCTCAGATGATGGACGATAAAGTGAAGCATCTTCAAGATGCTTTTCCATGTGTCACCATCCTCGCACAGGAATCGAGAACACAAGCGCGCAAAACTCTCGAGGCGTTTTGGATTAATTCCTGAAATCCGAAAATGAACCGCAGCGAAGATTGCCTCATTATCACGCGTGATATTGGACAGTATATAAACCTGTTATTCTGATGGGGGGGGGGGGCACATTACGTTTCCATGTGCATTCTGTGCGGTTGCTCTTCACACGACATACTCAGTGGAAGACCCATAGAAAGCGGTGAGTGTGCAGAACTGTGTTAAATGTGATTGGAATCTTGGTTTAGCGTTTTCTCTGTTTGGTTATGAAGGTGTTTGGCCGAATAGATTGCTTTCAACTTGACCTTTCCAGGCTCTGAGGAAGGCGAAATCCGGCGAAGCGTGAGCTAAATAAAGAAATGAGATAGCACCTTGTGTTTGCTGAACAGAAGTAGAAAGGATTATTTCGTGATTTCGGAGAAAATTGTCTCCCATGATTTTGAATAGTTTGAAGGATCCTATACACATGAGCATATAGAATCTACGAATTCTTACTGTAAATCTTTCTACTTCTGTTCAGCAAACAAACTGGATTGCTGTCAACTTGACCCTTCCAGGCTCTGAGGAAGGCGAAATCCGCCGAAACGTCAGCTTGTGCGTAAATAAAGAAATAAAATAGCACCTCGTGTTTGCTGAAGAGAAGTAGAAAGATATATTCAATCAATACCGAGGTTAATAGAAAGTCGGACTTAGGAGTTCTTACTGCAAAGTTTCCAGCTGTCTGTTTGTAACAAATTCCACTGTATACTGTATGAAGAGGCTCTGTTGTTATTTAAAATAGTAATTGCTGTAATTTCTAAAATTCACTAGATGGTGGAAACAATTCGAATGCCTATCATGGCCCGAAGACCTGCTGAGTTTGCTGTGCACTGTGATTCATGCGAATGATGAGGTCAGCAGGAAAAGGCGCCACATCATAGCCAGATATCTGAATCTGTCAACTGCCCTGGCATGGTAAGCTCTTTTTGAACTTCTCGATCACTTCCAGACAATAATATTTCGGAAAATATTCGCAAAGCAATGAAAAATTTCGAGTGCATTGCTTTTAACTCGATCAAGCGAAACACGAAATCATCTAATTAGCTCTATGGTTGTCTGGAAATTAATTTCAGTTTCCTATCTTTTATTCAGTTTTTAAATACTTTCTTATAGGCTTACACTGAAATTCATTGAGAATAGTGGCCAGTACGATTTGCAGATCTTTTTCTGCATGAAATAATTCCATGATAACCGTATTTGTCCGAAGTCTTCGAGTTTTCATTTTCAACAGCGCTCTGCTTGTCATTAAAGACCCCACCCTAATGTAACAGTGCGTGCGCAGTGGTCGGAGGCGCCGTGCAGTACACATGGGATCGATCCCCGCGCCTGTGGTTCACCGAGCCTTTCATCTCTCCGAAGTCGACAAATTAGTACTAGACATGTCTGGGAGGATTGCAGCATGGATCGATATATCGGTAGGCCACCGCGAGTCATTGTAAAGACCAGACATGCATTTATTCACCTCCAGTCGATGCTTGTTGAAGTCGAATGCGTGGGGATTGATCAACGCCGAGAGCTTTATCTTTTTTATCCCCATGCAAGCACTGGTTCTTGGAGCTTTTTGGTAATTTCCTGTCGAGACCACCTTGCTATAATGATTCCACTAGGAGTTTCAGGGGTCTGTCATATCTTCCAACTGCAGCACATTCGTTTCTTGATGCGAATTGGCTTTGAGAAAGGTTTCCATGCTTTATTTCTGTCGTCAGTTGTTCTACAGAACCCTCTTTTAAGCATACATCACAAAACCGTCAAGAAACGGATCGATCTTGCTTTGTGAAAGAAACACAGGTGATTGTACGGATTGTCGAGCCTTAAATCATATCAATTTTTACGTTATTGCCTCATGGGATACCAAAGTTATGGAAGCCAATATCGTCACTTAAACGACGTGACTCTGATCACCCATGAAAAGAGGGCGTAGATCTTATTGTACCTCCAATCATTACCTATCAGTTATGTGAAAACCTACTACCATACTAGACCATCCTCGTTTTTAACCGTCAAAAATTGGACCGTTTCCATTAACTGTTGGTCATGATAACGCATCAGATTTGTTTTGTGATCACTATAATACTGAGATAAGACCAAAAATCGGAATTTCAGATATGCTTCGAATCCGCGATTACCCTTTCCAGGGGCTCACGTGCTATCTTCTAAACCAACTGAAGCCTTTGCTTTTCCTTTCACTCAACCAGTTTTTTTTTACCCTAATAATGCAATCGCAAAGGACTAAGGTGACGATCTATACCTACAATGCACGCGCACTTGAATCTGAGTACTGATACAGGCCTTGACTATGCAGGCAAGCACAAAGAATAAAGTACGACTTCATCGGATTGGTTGATACGAGAAGACGCCACCTAATGCCGTCTATGACGCCAAAAAAGAACTTCTTCGGAACGTGCAACAATAGGGGAGTCCGCAATGTCCGCGTTGTCGTTAACACGAGTTTGGCCATGAGCAATTCGAACGACTAACAATTCGAATCAGACATTTACGGTTGGAGAGATGTGGATCAATAACAGCTTCGATAATCCTCGTCGTCTACGCACCGATATCAAAATATGACGAAAACGAATTGGAAACGCTCTATGTGGACTTGGAAAAGTTCTACAGAGAAGACCACACATTTTTCAACGTCTGAGTTTATTACGACTACCAGGATCATAAGTCGCAATTCCACAAGCCTCACCCTCAACGTCAGATGTCGGAGCTTTCCAATGGAGAGTACCATGATCAAATAGACCAAATCATAGTGAATCGAAAGTTTTGCATAACCGATGTCGCTGTAATTGCAAAATTCTACACGGGACCAGAGCATCGCTTCCTTCTTGAAAAGTCCATTTCTCGAGGAAGTCGTTAAGCTCAAAAAACGATATCCTAAAACTAACATAAACTGGGATTTATGTAGATCATTAGAGGCTATTGGGAAGATGCCGTTTTCGATAACATCAACGAAGAATATAGTCAGCTCATTCACCATCTTCACGCTAGCCCTATGAAAGCTGGGATTTCGAAATTCACCGACAGACACTCGACCTGATATGTACGAGTCCACCGCCAACTCACTTTCGAACTTGCAAAATAATGCAGATAGGTGATAAAAGAAGGTCTTAAAAAGAGAACAGCAGCAGTTATGGTCGAAGCTGCAGAGGTTGGGAAAAGCATTCGCAAACTCCGCCGAAGCTTCACCAATTACAAAACCAAGATGATTGTACTCCGACACCCAAACAGAACTGTTACAGCTTCCTGGAAGGTAATGGAGAGGATCAATCACGATTACTAATCAGATCTCTTTAAAAGTCCCTTCCTGTATGAAAAAAGAAGGATGGACATGTTGTACCACCGGTTCTCCCTACCGAAATCTGACGTGCCATTTCGTCGGTGAAAAATCGAACAGCTCCAGGTTCGGACAGGATAAGACCTGAACATCTGAAGAACCTTCCGCCAGTCCTCGTAAACACACTGGCTCAGCTCTTCACACTTTACTTGTCCGAATGCGAGGTGGCTACTCAGTGGAAGACTAACAGGACTGTGCTGTTGTTCAAGAAGGGTGACTCCACGACATCGGCAACTATTGCCCATTCTGCTTGCTGTCTATTGTCCACAAACTCCACAAACAGCCGTCCTAAACAGGATTGACAGAACACTAGACGAAGGACAGCCATGTGAGCAAGCTGGGTTTCGAAAAGGATGTAGTACGATGGACCACACCCACACAATAACAAGACTCACTGAAGCACCGCGTGAGTACAAAAGACCGCTCTGTCTCATTTTCATCTATTTAAAGAAAGTTTTTGACTCAGTTGAGACAGAAGCAGTTATGGAATCCTGGATAGCCAGAGAGTCCCCTTCAGTAGGGTTTAGGGAAGGCGATAGCATCTCGCCACGGGACAACAAGGGAGTGGAAATCGATGGTCGGTAATTACACCATCTTTGCTTTGTCGACGACACCATTCTTATAACACAAACATTATCCAAGCGGAACGCATGCTTAAAGATTTTGATGAAACCTGTTGAAAGGTTGCTCTTCCACTAAATCTCACAAAAACGATGTTCATGAGGAACTGATTGGTTTCGCACGCCCCATTTACGGTCTACGGAACAAATGTCTCCGAATGCTCCATTAATATCTATCTAGTCCGTGAAATTAACATGAACCACTTGGCTCCAGACTTGAACAGGAGGAAACGAGCAGCTTAAAGAGCTTCCAAGAGCATCGAGGATGTAGTGAAGAGAACAAAGAACACACGAATCCATGCCCACCCTTTCGACTCCACGACTTTTCCTGCCTTAACGTATGCGTGAGAAACCTGTTCGCTGCGTAACCAGGATGAAATACTCGACGTTATTGAACGTGCAATCAAAAGGACGATATCCCGTGGATGTCAAACACACAGCAGAGCGACCGCCGACCCCGATGGTCAGAGTTCTGTACTGAAATCCAACAAAAAAAGTTTGATGCTCATCGATTCCCTATGAAGAGCGGAAGCAACTGGGTTACTCTCGCACGCAACAAGGAAAAATGGAAGATTTACTGGCGCCCGTTCGAGTCATTCGGCGGTCGGTTACGGAAATGATCTGAAGAGCACCGGCCATCGTCGGTTAAGCTGAAAGTGCAGTCGGAATCACAGTGTTTAGCTTTTTATTTACTTCCCGCTCTTTTTTTTTCACGGTATGGTGTGCACTAAATGCGCTAAACTGGAAAAGAACTCTTAGCAACGTCCAAAAAGCAAAATACAAGTTCTATTTGAGGAGAGCATTCTGAATGAACCTACACATCGTCGTCACGTCAACGAATACACCGAAGGAAAACTAAGGGGTGCTCGTCAAAGGACTCAAGAATTTCATGGAAAACACCTCAATTCTTTAATCAAAGATTTCGAAGAAGCGAGATTCTGGAAGAACGCCATCGAAACGTTCACGAATATAATGTACAGCGCGTGAAAATCTATTTGGGAACCATAACGGAATCATAAAGGTTCTATATCACCATCATTTCCGTTCCTCAACAACCCGAACTGGATTAGTGTTGAGAACACCCGCTTTTTCCACCTCAAATCCTAGTTGCGATCAAGAACATAAGCAGAAGCAGAGCTACGGGAACAACCAACATCACCGAGGAACCAACTCGAAACACCCATCAATTTCTTCTTGTGCTGAACAAATGAGCAAGCAGTCATCTATCTACGTTGATAAATTTATTTATGTGATCTTATAAACTGATCTTCTTAAGCTGACGCGAGGTTGGTACAGATCTTCGTTGTCGCTGTCGTTGTTTTTGATGTTATTGATCGATGGCTGACGTTTCGGCGACTTCGCCTTCCTCAGAGCCGTGATGTTACGTGCGTGACAATACGTTATGACAGGATTCCAACAATAGTCCAAGTGTATGAATCATTTGAGTGGAATGGAATCATACCAGTAGCTATAGAGTTTCATCAGGAATGCAACTTGTTCATTGTTCTAGCCACTCCCGATGCAAAAAAAAAGTGTTCGACGGCGTTGAAGTCAACGCCGATCCAACTTACGTATAAAGTCCTACCGAAGGCTATTGTAATTGCACTACGAAAATACAACTGCTCCATCGAAGACGTACTATGTTTCACTGGTAACGGTGAGCAGCAAAGCTGCAACACTGTAACGAATTATGAAGTCGTTCGTTCGGGACGAAAAGGAACGCGAACGTCATCTCTTCCTGGCACTGCACATAAATCTTAGTTATAACCACTTCGTGCAAAACCTATGGCGCGACTGAATGTTAACAAATAAATAAAACTGGGTGTTTCTTTGATACAGAAATCACATACCACGTGTCCTCAGCGCGTCCCATGAATATAGAAAACGATAGTAATGAGAAAGTGTTTGAAAAAACGTTAGAATGGACTGGACCGTATCCAGAAATCGCAGAGAAACAATTACTGAAATAGATTCAAAGATGCGGTCATCTTCTTGACTCAAAATTTTCCCCAGCGTTTCTCTGTGTAGTAGAGATATAGGTGACATTTTAATCACCTTAAAGGATTTAATATGAAGCATGTATAATAACACGAGCTATCGAGCCAGAGTGCTCAGTTTAGATCTCTGAAAATTACCTTATCTTTGAGACCCAGTAGAGGGGAAAACACAGATGGTATAGTCCTATAATGTAATGAGAACAGTCGACTACAGATTTACTAGAAGAACAATAGAAGGACCACAGGAAGATAGAAGCATTCTCCAGAACGATCATCAGGACGAGACGAGACGAGACAGGCTTACGGGTTTTTAGCTAAAACCAATCATTATCACGGAATGGTACTCGTATATGCCACATATTCGAGGCACACCATAGACAACCACTGCAAGAGAAGAAACTGGTACAAAAGGCGTTGGAGCTCGTATTACTTGTGTAGAGCGTCTGGTTAAATAGGCAACTAAGCAAGTATATGATAGCTCATAGAAAAGGATAAACCTATCGGCGTTAATCATTCCCAGAAGGATGCGCTATGCATTCGACTTCAACAAGCATCGTTGGAGGTGAATGGGTGCATATCTGGCCTTTACAATGACTCGCGGTGGTCTAGCGATGCATCAAACCAGTGCTGCTATCCTCCCTAACAAGTCTGGTATCAATTTTCCGGCGAAGGATGGATGGAAGGCTTGGCGACCTTTGGGGGTGGGGATCGCATCGATTTCATTTGTATTGCAGGGCGTCTCCAACTACTGCGCCACATTCGCCCATGGTGCCTTATGGAACAGCAAAATCCGACCAAAATTGGGAACACTAATTTCCGAACAATGATTTCTAAACTCATTGGGACAATGGATGCGAATTTTGCATCCAGATTTACTGGTTATGTTATGAAATTCTGTTAGCTGACTGAACACTTGATGTAGGTTAGCTTAGTTTTGTTTGTTTGCCGAAGGTTTTTATAAATCCCAACAATAAATCGAAGGTTAAAAGTTTAGGGTAGAGAGTTAACATTTACGAATAATCGCTTGTACAGTAGCGTCTATGTGAAGTGATGAAGAGCTGGTGCTTTAGGCGCGATATCTCATCGAAGATTCGTTTACGATTTCCGACGGTTAAAAGTCTCATCGATGCCGGATTGCTTACACAAAAGGAATACGAAGCTCTTGAAAGCATGCATGTGAATATCTTAGTGGTTTTCCTATTTTTGAATCCTCGAGTATCCTCATAAAGATCGAATATGTTTGGAATCCTTTTTTGATTTTTAGGAAGAGTGTAGGACAATTCGTTGGATGGCTCCTCTTCACTGGATTCAACAGATCATGCGCAAAGAAGAAGAGGTATGCGGAATTTTCTGACGACGACGTGGGAATGTTCCCAAAACGTGAATATTTCAGGAAAACAAGCCGACGGCGGCTCTTCTGAATAATTTCTTGACTGAGCTAAAACTCTATCGGCAGTCTTTACGTAAACTATTTTGCTACGATTGGGTTTGTGTGCCGCTGGTTTATACCCAGGTGCGGAGTGTCCACAAAATTTTGCGAAAAAATTGTTGTTGGGGAGTTTGTTCTCATCAAGTTAATCTTCGAAATAATCCAAGTCAAAACCATAGATCTATTCATTATGTCTACCTTTTCAGAGAGTTCTTGTGAAACATGAAAAAGAACGCTGGTCTAACGAAATATTTAAGTCAGGAACTACTGTTCCTACTTAAAAAAGAGATTTCAACCATAATGATGTGGTGATGAACGTGTTGGCCCCCCGGAAAGGGTAGTAATGTGCTCGATCCCCACCGCAGATACTCAGGGTCCGGAGTTTTGAAAATATCTCAGCATCATAGTTGGACTTCACATAATACCTTGCCGTAGAAGAATCATTGGTTTCCTGATGAATTGTTGTTTGTAATGGTAACGATCCACCTACAGTATACAGCTTTCCAGGTGGCCGCACTGGCAACGTATGCGTGTTTCTTTTTCGCTTTGTTTGGTCGCCAAAACCTCATTCCGGAGTTAAAAGCGGGAAAGGAAATCGATCTTATCATTCCGATCTTCACAATCGTTCAATTTATGTTTTTCGTTGGATGGTTCAAGGTGAACTAGTCTTTTCTGTATCACTTTGAGACGTTTTAGGTGTTATAGTGGCAATGTAAATCATGACGCTACAGGTCGGTCAGGACTTAATGCGTCCATTTGGTCTCGACGACGATGACATTGAGCTGAATTATATCCTCGATAGGAACTTTGCCACGTCATTTGCTATCGTCAATCGCTTACAGACGATGGAACCAAGTGAGTGCATCCTTGGTCAAACTTTTTTTCCCTATGACCGACCTTTTATTAACATCGGCATTAATTTAACAATTCTTTGTACTCTTGCTGAGCAAAAATGAAGTGTTAATTTATTCCTTATTGACGGGAAAGCTGACGTTTCGGCGGATTTCCTTTTCCTCAGAGCCTGGAAAGGCCAGTACGGCTGTGCGGAAGACGAAAGTCAGCTTTCTGTCAACAAGGAATAAGGCAACACCTAGTGTTTCCTCAACAATAGTATAAAAAATTTTTGTTTCCATACTCCTAACATTCTTTCGTAAGTCTAAAAAAGCACTCCATACCCGTAACTACCTAACGCAATTTTACTGAACGAAAAATTAGCGGCGTAACAAAACTGGGATAAGAACCTCTCTGTTTACTTCAACTATCAACATAATCTTATAAACAGAGTGTGCTATGAAATAAACCATGCTTAAAATCATGGCACTCATGTATTTCAAGTTGTCCAACTTTTATTTCACGTACTTACTGCCCGTGACTTCATGAATTCTGGAATGTTCACAAATCTTTTGAACCAAACAGAGGCTATGTCTATGATCTTCCTAACGGTTTACAACCTCATCGTGGCTGGGAGGTGTTCCTGAGTGTTCGGCTGCTATGTACAGCTGAAGGGATTCATCCACCAGCACATCCTCCTAAACTGAGTCCGGCGTTCCTGGTATCAAACTAGTCCCATGGTGGTAAATCTCGTTCTGTTCCACAAAGGCGGCGATTGCCTGTAGAGTAGTGACGACCTGGGGCAGACTTTCGCTAGGCTGACCTCGGGACTCTAAGGAACCACAATGACTAAACCAGCAAAACTCTGAAGAATGGAAATTATTCTGGGACTCACACAACCAGTGAAGACGGGCTATCCACGTATTCAAGTATTGAACGCCTATGATGCTCACATATTTGAGCGCTTGGATTTAAATTCTGGTCCTCCAGAAGAACTCCCACGTTTCAGTTGAGCCAGAAGACGACCCACTGTGGGAAAATCGAGATGGAAAGGTTGATCGGCTTCCGCATTCAACATACAGCCGGCAGCTTTGTGAACACCGCCCAAAACTGCATTCGTACATTACGATACCTGAGAATGAACAAAAAGTAACTTCATGCATAAACAGCCACAGGAATCAAAAGTGAGTTTTAAAAACTGTGTATGATTTAACGATTACTCTTCACATTGTGTAAAGATTTATAGAGGTAGTACATTATCTTTAGGCATATCAACTGGTAGTGAACTGCACATATCAACCTTGTGGCCAGTGATCCAAAATCCCAACTTCGCGTATGATTTGGAAAAGAACAAGTTCACCATGTCGCCATGTCTATCGGAATCATTTTTTCAAATGGGGCAGATAAAAAAGTATTCTAATAAAATTATGCAAAACTATGAAAACAATCTATAAGAAATGAAAGCCACAAATTCCCTTTCATGTTATAACAGCTGCATGACACATACAGTTCACTGCACTTCCTAACCAGAGCCAAATTTGAAAGAATTTTATAAAGAATTCCACCTAAGAACCTGTCGATACCACAAAATCCTTAACAATTATCACTTCTTTTATACACATAATCTGCTAAAATCAGTAATCACAGGTACGGATGACGGCTGCATAGGTGTCAGTTTTTTTCTTACAAACTAATAATTTCGAATATGAGCTGGATATAACCGAAAACAACATCACAGACATTGGTGAGCACAATTTCGATACAGGCATCAGAAGGCTAAGCCAAATAGCGGATAAAGTGACCTCACGCCTCACTTGTTGTTGTATAACTGAGCGACTACAACTATGTGGCCCTGGGTGATGCATGGTCTCGAAATGATGCCGTATAAATATACAGTTGTAGAACCCTTATGACCTTATGAACAATTAACAAGACTTAAGAAGCTTAGAAAAGATGTGGCGTTTCTATTATACGCTACCTTATTCAGACAATGCCATTCAATTGGAGCTTCGAGTAGAAACATGATTTGTTTCGAAATATGACCCAAAGTACACAAAATTTGTCTGCTACTTGACTTATTCCTCCTTAACCTTTAAATGTTAACAGGGCTAGCGAGATGACGCCTTGCGCCGTCAAATACGGACATCAAAGAAAAGGCGTCAGCTGTTAATTCACAGATCTCTCGATCACCCCAACATCGTGTTGGAAGATTCTGCAACAGGATCATAATTCCCTGAAATGTGAAACGTTCAACGATGAAACTAACTGTAGAAGCTTAAATAGGCTTAAATACTTCGAAGAATAGAACGACGTTATACATAATGTTATACCTTTTTATTCTCTGCCTACTATAATTTCGCGGCAGGGTACTAAATGAAATACAACCACAACGTTGCTGAGATATTTGCAAAACTCTGGACCGCAGGTGTCTATGGTGGGGAACGAACGCGCTATTGTCCTTTCCGGGAAGTAACGCGTTCACCACCACACCATGCGGGTCCTTTGTTTCGCCTGTCTCTCAGCTATTTCTATCGATCTTTGCCACAGCAATCACCCGTCAAGGACCTGCATGGTGTGGTGGTGAACGCGTTACTCCATGGAAAGGACAATAGCGCGTTCGTTCCCCACCATAGACACCTGCGGTCCAGAGTTTTGCAAATATCTCAGCAACGTTGTGGACGTTATACATAATCACAAGGTGGGCACACCATAAAGGAATGAACGCTTAATCTGACAGTGTACCAATGCAACCAGAACACAAGCACTTCTACTTTCCTTTTCTAAGATCAGGAGGCTTGTGTATAATTTGCTTAATAAATGAATCAATTTTAAGGAAGTCCTGCTATATATCTATAAAGTTGGCCTGACTATAACAGCGAAATCTTGATGAGGGAGTAGAATAGAAAATGAAAGTCACACCTGGAAATCGCGCTCGGCTTGAAGTTTTCGTGACCAGGTACGCAGAAACGCTGCACATACATAACTATGGAACTGTGAAAAACCGTCAGGTTCACTCTAAAGACATGTTTTAAATTGGATCTCGTAAACGTACGTCACCACGGATTTCGAAATAACTCAGACCACCATAACAAGGTTTCAAAAATATGAGTAGAATACCAACCAAGTACGTGTCCCAAAGGCGTATAGTAGCACGAAGGGGAATTTCTCTCATCAAAAGATTATTCATCCATCGAAAAGAAAATTGTAAATATTCGATTCCATTTGATTCCAAGTGTAAATGCAGAGGTCCTAAAGAAATACTACTGTTATTTTGTTAACTTTCATCTGCCGCCTACTATTTTTTAATGGCGGGGTTGAAATATAACCACAATGATGCTGAGATATTTGCAAAACTACAGATCGCTGGCGCCTGCGGTAGCGAGTGAACACGCTATTACCCTCTCCGGGAGTTAATGCATTCACCACCGCACCGTGCGAGTCCTTTGTTTAACCTTTCTCTCAGCCATTTTATTCATTTGCAAGCGCTATCAGCAATGACCCATCAACGGGATTGCTATCTGAATTGAACTATTGCTATTCTAAAAATGTGGCATAAATGTAGCATTTCGACATTTTCATAAAGAAGCTTTGCTAAACTAAATTCTAAATAACTTCAATAATGCTGAGATATTGGCACAACTCCGGACCGCAGCTGTCTGCAGTAGGCAACGAACGTGCTATTGTCCTTTACAGGGAGTAATGCATTCACCACCACACCATACTGGTCCTTCGTTTCGCCTGTCTCTCAGCCAGTTCTATCAATCTCTGCCATCAGCAAACATATAATTTGCAATATACCCTACCATCAAAAAGAATAGGCAGTAAATAATAAATTAAAATTGTGGTTATAATTACAGCCTCAGCTTAACTGGGTTCGTTGCCGATTTGGGCTTCCCAGATCAATCCCGCTGACGGGTGATTGCTAATGGTAGAGATCGACAGAACTAACTGAGAGACGGGCGAAACGAAGGACCCGCATGGTGCGGTGGTGAATGCGTTTCTCCACGGAAAGGACAATAGCGCGTTCGTTCCCCACCATAGACACCTGCGGTCCAGAGTTTTGCAAATATCTCAGCATCATTGAAGTTGTATTTAGCAATATACCTTACCATTAAAAAAAGTAGGCAGTAAATAATAAGTTAAAATAAATGCTAAGTAATTTCAGGAATTGCAGTAGGGTGCACGTGGAGACAATGTTTCCTTTCGAGCACGGCAGTTACACCAACAGTTAAAAAGAAGCCAGTTATCTAACACAAAAGTCACTATAGGAAAGACGTACGCAACAAAAACAGAAACACTCCGAAGAAATACGATCCCTACTTAGGTTATATTTTGAGTGCGTTGATAATAGCCCAAATATAGCTGGTTCCGCATCTAGATTGTACATTTTATAATTCACTTTTCAGCTACATTAATATTATAACTGAACTTCCACTTACGTTCTACAATACCACGATGACATCATAGTTCAATGAATGAGTTCTTTTCTCTCTGCATAACCTTTCAAATATGCATTAGTTAGCCACAAACCAATTTTTAGTGCCTCTTTTTATCGGTACGGATAGCCCATTAGTTGACATTTTGTCCAATATTACGCGCCCAGACCTGATTCGACCCCATACACAGGTCCAACTAATCCTCCAGTCACTCCCACAATCATAAAGAAAAAGACGATTTGCAGCAACCAAGCCCGTAGGCAAATCCGGAAACCCCGTGGATTGTGAATGCGAGGAAACAAATCGAATGTGGGAAGTGATGGGATCTGCACAAAATGTGATCCAAAACAAATAAATGGATCAGAAAATTCCACGATCTCGTTGGTAAAAATGCTATGTAAACTACTTACACAAACGAAAGGGTAAATTTAATAACACAAAAGGAAAGAAATGACTTGTAGAAATCGTGGAAGGAAATATGAACGAATGATTTAGACAAAGATATGTAGAAGTAACTGTTTCAAATTTGACGAAGTGCAGAAAAACAGGTTCTTCGTAAAGAGATGCTATCTTCTTCTTCTCTATAGTCCTGAAGAGAAACTCACGGTCAACTCTGCTCATCAAGTGCCTAAGTTGCAAAACTTTTCTCTGGATTCCAGGCTGAGCGAATGTGTAGTTATCATGAATGGAGTCCAGAAGTGCTGATACACACCAAAACGAGTCTGCCTCTACCAAGTCGCATTGTTCTCGCGTAAGTTGTGAAACATCAAAGGATCCGACCTGAAACTAGCAGTATGTAGACGAAACCATTCCTGTAATGTGAAGTAATGCACATTTTGAGGTAGGATTTCCAAGAAGCATGAATAGTACGCATGTGGCGCAGCAGTTGGAGGCGCCACTGCGATACACACGTGGAATCGATCCCCGTGCCCATGGCCCACCAAGCCTTCCATCCCTCCGGGCTCGGAAAATTGGTATCAGACTTGTCTGGGAGGATAGCAGCACTGGCTCGATACATCGGGAGGCCACCATGAGTCACTGTAAAGGCCTGATATGCATTCAATCATTCTCAACGGTATTTAATGAAGTCGAATGTATGGCGCATCCTTCAAGGATTGATCAGCACCGAGAGCTTTATCCTTTATTTTTATAAACAGTACTAAGGAATATACCTCATTCACAATATATTAGTTACTATTCCTCCTAACGGTTTACCGCCTCATCATGGCTGAGAGGTGTTCCAGCAAGGCACCTAAGCTAACAAGGAGTCTGGCGCTTCCATCAAAAAGCCAAGCTAAGAGTAGACGAATACCAGGATCCACCACCATCCTGGTACCAACCAGTCGCATTGTGGCAAATCCCTCTGATCTACAAGTGCGGCGACTGTTTGTGGTGGTGATGGTTAAGCCAGCAAAAATCCGAAAAAGTGAAATTATAATGGACCGGTACAACTAGTGAGAACTGGCTATCCAAATATTCACTTAAGTATTAGTTACTACTAGATTAGATTAGAGTTATTCAATGACTGACAACAATATAGTTGAAGTGAAAAGTAACTAATGCAACTTCATACAAACCCTAAAAGATAAAAAGCAAAGAAGTCTAACTTCGACGTCCTGTGGAATGAATTCCGATAAGAAGACCACAAAAAACGGGGTAACAAGATCATTTATTCCTTGGACGTAACCACTTCCAGGATGACGAATAGCCCAAATATACAGTATTCTTTCAAACATCTGTAAAAGTAATGGTTTAGAAAAGGCGATCTAAAAATTTCTAAAACAAATAAAAATAAAGGAAAAATATTCGTGAAAAAAGAAAATGTTTAGTACCTCTTGTACCAACTTCTGCTGGAAAAGTGGTATTAAAGGACACATCCTCGGTATATCGATATGTATCTGAAAGGAAGCAAAGTTACTAGGTAATAAGAATTCAGTTATTCTTCAGCGCTACTCTTCTTTTTATAATGGCTACATAGAAGTAAAGCCCGTCAGACTTTATCAAATGTATTCTTTCTTTGATGAGCTTTGAATTTTACCAAATGTATTCATCCTCGTCTAGGAAGCATTCCCCCTCTAAGCAGTACGAGTATTAACTTTCAAAAAAAAAGGACAAAGAAAGAATTTTCTTGCTGTCTCTGTACCGTAGACCGGTGTTCTCATGTGCTTTATGTTAACCGAAAACGTTCATCACTGAGATATCCATACTTAGAAGCTAAGAGATTAATGTAGTACTATATGAGCGGCCCAAAAAATTCTGTGCAGAAATTCACAATAATGGAAACATTGAATCAAGATGATTAACCCTCAAAAGGCCTAACTTTAGCATTTAGCGAACACCGCACAGCGCAACCAACTCGAAGCTACTCAGCTGTGACCAAAAACAATAGATAGTCACCACAATGCTACAGGAAAAGTATTGAAGCATGCTAAGACGTAGAACTTCAGTGTACATCTAAAGGCAATTAGTTACAAATAATATGAACCGTTTAAAGCAGTTTCTTAGTGCACACTGAAGAGAAACTGTAATCTAGGAAGAGAAATATGCGAAACGATATTTTTAAATGGGCAAAAACACCTGTCTGAAAGTGTCATTGTTCTGGTCGTCGAACCTGAGATGAAAGTATTGTTCAACATAATGCCAGTATAGCTCCCTCTTGCTTGCCAAAGTGACCTCTCTCCTCTCATAATTAGTCGGAAGATATCCCTAAATTGAAACATAACATTTGAATGACATCTCTAAAAGACATACTGGTTTATTACAATTCCAACTATCTTTCACACAGAAATAAGGCGCCAGTGAAGAACATGTATTAGAGAGTCACAACTGTGTGCACAAGAATAGAGGAAAAATCACTTGGCGCAGAAAATAGGCATTTCCAATGGCTACCAAGGAGTAGGTGTCCAGGATAGGTTTACAGGAACAGCCACTTCCCAAATGATAAGTTTAGCAAAGGAAAAATCAATTCAAACCGCCTTTTATTTCCTGAGAAAGAAACAAAGCTATGAAACGATGCTTGAAAAGGACTGGCAGAGAGGAATCGTTAGCGGTGATTGAACTACCACCAAAAACTACGTTGGTTACTTCGAAACTACTTGTGTGATAGTCTACGAAAACGGCAAATTGCACGACTTCCCCTAACGGTGGCGCTGACAATTCCACAAGTTTTGGTACGTATTACCTGATTTCTTGCAAGGCGAGTAGGGACAAATACGCTGGGAAAACGGATAGAGCGCTCTGCGTCCGTATGAAAGAATGTATAGATGGGAAACGTAAGACAGACAGAATCCTCACCCATGTAAACTACGCGCGGCTGACTTCTCTCGGTGTAAGAAACACAAAAAAGCCGTCACTAGTGTAGATAGATATGTAGAGAGAGAACAAGCTGAGAGAGACGCGAAACGAAGGACTCGCATGGTGTGGTGGTGAACGCGTTAGCCCCCGGAAAGGATAATAGTGTGTTTGAACCTCACCACAGATACCCGCGGTCCGGAGTTTTGCAAATATCTCAGCATCACTGTGGTCAATAGTGTTTTAAAAACGTTGTTTACTATGCAACTATAATTTTTCGTTTGGGTTATGAAAACACTAGGCTGAGTGGACCGCGCATCAATATAACACCAGACCGTAAAGAAGGCGAAATCCCCGGAGATGATAGCCATTGTGGAACAAATACTGTATTTACACTTTAGACCCTGCTTATCTATAAAACATAAACTTGTCCCAGTATTCGTGCTTTTTAAAAAGCTCATACACTCTTATTTTCTCACTTTTCAATGTGAAAACTCTTATCGATTAGTTAGTACAAGGACCCAACAGTATGAGTCGCAAGGAAACTCTACACATGTAAGAATATCATATCTTTGATATAAGTCTCAATCACAACGTTGCTGAGATATTTGCAAAACTCTGGACCGCAGGTGTCTATGGTGGGGAACGAACGCGCTATTGTCCTTTCCGGGGAGTAACGCGTTCACCACCACACCATGCGGGTCCTTTGTTTCGCCTGTCTCTCAGCTATTTCTATTGATCTTTGCCACAGCAATCACCCGTTAGCGGGATTGATCTGGGGCGCCCAAATCGGCATAGAACCCAGTTAAGCTGCGGCTGTAGTTGAAATCACAATGTTATACCTTTTTATTTTCTGCCTACTATAATTTCGCGACAGGGTACTATATCGTTATCGATAGAAATATCTGAGAGACAGGCGAAACAAAGGACCCGCATGGTGTGGTGGTGAACGCGTTACTCCCCGGAAAGGACAATAGCGCGTTCGTTCCCCACCATAGACACCTGCGGTCCAAAGTTTTGCAAATATCTCAGCAACGTTGTGGTTGTATTTCGCTTAGTACCCTGCCGCGAAATTATAGTAGGCAGAAAATAAAAAGGTATAACATGTCTCAATGTTAAACAAAATTACAAACAAGAATTGGCTCAAACGAGTAATCTAAAGAATACTAAAATTGGATAAGATAACATAGGACAGAAAACCTTTCTGACGATTTTGATACTCACGACGTAATTTACGCCACTTACTGATAGCAGCCGCCAGGCATGAGGACGCAGTTTGTGTGGGATTCCCATCCAACAATCTTTCCGAAGTTTCTCCATATCAATATCAGCTACAGGAGAATTCCTATCACCCGTCTTGCCCGCAGAGAATAAACGACGAAGCCGTTCAAATCGTGTTTGATCCCGCTCACCACCTGAGTTAGTATAACAGTCACTAAAAAAGAAATAAAAAGAGAAAAATATCACAAAGAAAATGCTTGCAATAAAGTCTAGCAACAATGGTTTGCCAACTACTTATAGGTAAATGTATACAGGTGTTGGAACGCGATGCAAAACCTCACATTCACACTCTCAGGAACGCTCTCTACTCAAACTGAAGTGTTGACGATTCGAAAACCTATGGGTAGACGACTGCCAGCAATAGTCATCGTCCAGGAAAAAAGCTAGTCCCAACCTACTTGGTGACTACTCTCTACAAATTCTCCAAGAATATTATTGCATCGCACATGCCAAGGGCTTTGGATGAAACCTAGCCAGTTGAGCAAATACGATACTTGTAGAGATTTTTCTGCATGGCTCATATCTAAAAATTATCTATGGTGACACAAGACGGTTGAAAATGCCACCTGCACCCTGTCTAACTTCTGCCGAGTGGGAAAAAGCGTGAAGAAATCTAAAACGAATGCCAATTCACTAGCGCACGTCGAAAAGAGAGAGAAAATGTATTCCATAAGAACTATGGCAACTACTACCGAAACGATTTCACAAAAATATTTCGCAGAAACATAACTCATCCATGGACCAGCTATCACTGTCATTGGAAAAGGATTCCGAGGATAGAAATGGGCAATTCTGATTAGAAACACAACACACCTCATTGTACGCATGGTGCTCAGTGGGCATAAAAACGACACTCAGAAAAGCTACCGACATTTCGACACAACACCACAGTCATCCTAAAATTCTGCAGAGAAGCAGAATTACACCTCTACCACTTCAATTAAACGGGAGCTGCATATCCAGCTTAATTTACGTCTTTTAAAATATAATTGGCACATGTGTTTCTTTGACGAGCTTACACGAGGTTGATAAATTATCTTTATTTTCGGCAAACGTTTCGACCTCTTCATATTCATCAGAGCCGACGATCCAAGTCAATAGGCCACAGAATCCAGTCCAGAGTCGATTTACCAACCTCGTGTAAACTTATCAAAGAAGGAATACATATTGATTACTCATACCGAGGTTCAACGAAAGTCGGTTTTGAAATAAGTGGCATACCGTCCTTCGAGAACTACTTCTGCTCAGAGATTCAGAAGGATCGCTTCGAAAGAGAGCCTGCCACGTACTGTCATTAGCTAATAAAAGACAAACGAGAATAACGAATATAATATATTTCAACAGAATACTTGCGTTCTATCAGAAAACATTCTACAACATGAGGGGATATGCTTGTGATATACGTCGAACTCATGTATTCGCAGTTGGCAACGGTCTGTGAATCACGAACTGACATTCGCTGTTATCGAGTCAGACCACTAAAATGAGTGACCGACTGCGACCGAACGAGTGGAAAATGACATAGAATCCTGATTACTCGGAGAAAGATCCGTAAAAATATTCGGGTTTATTGTTGTTTTTATTGCCTTTGTTCAATGGCTGACGCTTCGGCTACTTTAACTTCCTCAAAGCCTTGCCCTTGGACCACCCGTGTGTTGTTCACGAAGGATAATAAGTTAGGAACATGATCCAAGGAATAAGATCAGGTTTAATGAGTAGATTGTAGAAGATCGATAATGCATGCATACTAACCTTGCGATGAAGACTTTGTTGTAGTGATAGTTGCACGAACTTGGTCGCCAGAAATCTCTGGTAGCTTTGGATACATAGGATTAACACTTTGTACAGGTATATTGTTGAGTGAAGAAGGCAATGGATCTACAATCCACTATAATAACCCTTGTCTAAGTTATAACCAAACTAAAAAATGCAGCAATCGATTACATTTTTGGCGCTTCTTCGAATACTGAAAATTCCTATGAACAGAAAGAGTTATGTGAAAATTACTTAAGGAAACAAGTCAATTTGCTGAGCAGCAAACAGAGCTAATGATTCTTAGCAAAAAATGTTAACAACACCTTTCTGAATAGCAAGTCGTTGCAAAGCTTGAACACGTCCATTCTTGGTCGGTGCAGGGTTTACTGGAGGCATTATCACCTGACAATAAAACTTTGAGTCTAAAGAAACGAAATTCTGAGTTGTTGAAAGCTAAAAAACTTTTCTTTTCCCTCGTCATCTAGGGTCTAACTGCAACCAGTGAAACGAGTGAGCAAGTGGAATTTCGCGCAAAGGATAAAAGGAGTAGGATAAAGTTCTCGGCATTGATCAATCCCTAAGCGATGCGCCATGCATTCGACTTCATTGAGCATCGTTGGAAGTGATTGAATGCATATCTGTCTTTCATACGATTTGCGGTGGCCTACAGATGCATTGAGCCAATGCTGCTAATCTCCCAAACAAGTCTGGTACCAATTTACCCACCCCGGAGGGATGGAAGGCTTGGTAAGCCTCTGGCCCGGGAGTCGACCCTATGTGTATTGCAGGACGCCTCTGACCTCTGCGGCCTCGCCGCTATGCCACTACTTCAATTTTCAAAGTGGGTTTCGTTTCCAATTTTGTGAAAAACCCAGCAAATCTAGGACAAAAATATCTTGAGAAAATACATATTAATAAAACGATTGTACAAGATTTTCCTCTGTAAATCTCTCAAAATCTCGATTTCTGAAGTATTCTAGTCATTGAAAAATTACCTTCAGTTGTTGAAAAGAGACACTAGCGGCCTAACGCTAACAAGGGTCAAAAGAGCATGCCGAACCCCCAAAAGCCACATAGTGTAGTCCGAAGAAGCGAGCTATACTGATGTAGTTAGGAAAAGCTTTGAAGAACAGCATAACTACTGACCTCTTCTCTGGTATTACTGGCTGCATGTGCTGCGAGTACACGAGCTGCCGAAGCGGACGCAAGAGCATCGTCTACCAGAAAACGAGGGTCCCACGCGTCCGACACACTGAATCGACTAGCATTGTATCGAATGAATAACCTCAGTTCACTATTATCTCGCCAAAACAGAAAAAATCGTCATGCGTTTGAATCTATCGATTCACCATTGCAATGAACTGGACCTACCTGTTCTCGTAATCCTGAAATTTCGATTGATTGGGGAAATCTTTGCAAGGACTTCCACATGGCACGTCATGCTGGAGTGGAGGATAGCGCGCCCCGTATACCGGTTTCACACTAGAAGGCTAAGTGCTGATGATGACCAAGACGTGAATCCCAGTAAATGACCACGAAACATCAATTTGGAAAAACACCTACTATGCATAATTTAGCCCTTAATCCTTATTAAGGATGAAGGTCTACAAAAACGAAGATCACTCAATTCGAATCAATACGGTTGGTAAGCGAACCAGAAAGCGAGTCGTCTTAGATCGAAAACTGGCCAACAAAACTCCGAAAAAAAATCATTCCACACGTACCTTCCAGGTGCAGAGCCTGCCGACCATCGACTCATTGACAAAAGGCGTCAAACGGAGGTTCAACTAAAACGGATGAATACAACCTCTAAACAAGTCCACAAAGCTCTCCTGCGAGGAACAAGTTGACATAACCGGTAAATATCGATCGAATTCTGACCGAACTGGCACTACAACAACACACCTAACGCAACCAGAACGCTTATGAAGACGAAACTCGCATTCGCTCACGAATAGCCAGCCACCGAATCGATCGACCGCGTGTCCGTCGGACGATTACGTGCAGTCATTGCAAGATGGGCGGGCCGAACAGCAGTCGCCGGCCCTGTGAGTATTCCTCATCGCGCTCTTGCTGCCACTCGAACTTACCTGGATGGCACGATTTCACTGGTTGTGAGGGCCCCAGCATAATTCCCATTTCCGCGGAGTTTTGCTGGTTTAGCCATCTGGTGTTCCAGAGTCGGCCTAGCCAAGGTCTGGCCCTGGGCCAGGTCGTCACCACAAGCCTGCGGTTGTGGATCAGAGGGAGACTTGCCACCACGCGACTTTGATAGCAGGACGGTGGTGGATCCTGGTATTTGTTTGCTCTTAGCTAGGTTTCCTGATGGAAACGCCGGACTCCTGAGCCTGGGAGGCCCTGCTGGGGAAATGAATTCCCCGCTGCACATTGCATCCCGAAACCCAAGAACACCTCCCAGCCACGATGAGGCAGTAAACCACTGAGAGAGTCTCTCAAACTACCGGCTTTCAATTGTAAAGTAAAACTGGTTCGAGTTTGGCGCCATGATTTTACTCCACAGCCAATGAGATCGTATCAGAAAATAGTGGGTTGCTCGTCGTCAAGGTGGAGGAGACGTTTTTGACAGCAGGGTACCAGGTAGTGGTCAGAATAGCATCCGTTTTGTGGTAGTGAAGTGGATACGACAATCGGAGATGTAAAGTAGTAAGTGCTTCTTGAACAACTCAAAGGATAACAACGTTCCAAGCGTAGAGTTGGACCATGTGTTTGTCACAGATGGGAGCAAACTGCTTGGGATTGGGCAGTAAGCGTACAAACTGGTCAACTAGGACAGTGGTGAAGGACTGTAGATGTTCGGATGTTCTCTTATTATAATCTCAGCAACATCATATGAATTCAAAGAAACATGAGTGCCATCTGCCGGAGATCAACTTAAGGTGGAGTGTTGAAGGTTGTATTTGTCTTAGACACTGCACAACGGAATTGATAAGAGAAATGTCCTTATCAATGAGAAGCTTACTCGAGACGTCAGGCGCTTTTGCTATGCCTAACACTTCGATGATATCAGCATCATTATAGCCGCATTGATTCGAGTCCCGTGTCCGCTGCGTGTATGAAGTTTCCGATAATGTCGCCTTCATTCTTTCATCTGTTTCCTCTTTCTTGTCTTTCTCGTCTCATCCTAACTCGAAGCGCTTCTGAAGAACCCACCCGACAGACATCGCGATGCGACTTTGATGATGACGATATAACCGAAATATTAGGTATTTAATCACTTAAGGTCAACTGTCAACTGTGGCAGTCACTAATCATCGACTAACGTAAGACATTAACGCAAAACTCTCGATATGCATTGATTTCAATACATCTAGTGCGGAAATAATGGCGACTGTCCAGTTCAGGCCGACTCGAACCCCTAGTTCAGCTTATAGTCAACTTTACCAATTAAAAAGAAGGATAATTAGAATTCACATATCCCTGCCAACAAAGTGCAAGTATTTTTAATCTACTAAGATGAAATTTTAATTTCCTGGAAACCATGATTCCGTTGCTGGATTCCATCGAGTAGAACAGTGTGATTTTCCGCAGTGGTTGCATCCTGGCGCTAGAAATTTTATAAATTTATTTAAATTCCTTCCTCCAACTTTTGAAAACCTAAATTCTTAACAAGTCTACTTCCTTGAAACTATAGAAGAACATCTCTTTCATGAAAATTTCTTGTCTTCTCAAATCGTCACCATCGGGCGTTATGTGTTAAATTCAAGTCGTTATCGTTGTCACCAGAGCTGTTCAGTGGATAAGTCCCGTCGAAGAACATGAAGAGTGTCACACTTTGCCATGGTGACCTTTTATTTTTTGCTGTTTCCGGAAAGAACGTAGCCGTGGGCACCTGGACAGACTTAGCCTTGTTTTGTTGGATAGACCTGGATAGGAATGATTAACTTATTCTAAACTTGGTTGGCCCTTCTGGGAAGTGAACCCCAGCTTTGGATCGCAGTTCGACACGTAGGAGTACACTGCATTGGGTGACGAAGGAAGGGGAGTAGATGGGAATTTCTCCCAGACCGAAAACCGAGCTATTGATAATCGGTAAACAGTTGTATAGAAAATTACAACACAATGGGCTTTAATTTTGTGCAGTGGAAGCAAACTCGTGCGGAACACATAGCATATCATCATTCAAAATGTCCCTTTACAACTAATCCGTTAAGATGGAGAACAGCCAAAGAACTCGGGAATTTCCACTCACATGTTGTTGTTGTTGATCTCAGCAGGTTTCTCTTTAATCTCGTCCGTCTTCGTAAAACAAAGCTTAGAACACATGAAGATGCTCATTTGCAGCGTTGGACTTCTCCCTGAAGAACAGTCGAAGATTTAGAACATTTTAAGAAAATCGGCACTCATAGGAGAAGGTTTAGGAAAACGCTTTGTGAAGAGTACAGTGAAAATGGCAAAAGTTGGAATGGCAATTCAGCATGACTTCATCTCGGAAATCATTTTCTGGGAATCTTTCTCGGCATTTGTTTTTTACTGGTTGTGAAGTTTTATGGAGCCGGCAGGAAATAGCGAATGTGATGAGTTGTTAAAACCATTCCATGAGATACTGCTCTACCCCGATGCTTCTACGAATTTTCTCGAATATGTTATGAACCACTAGATATTGTCCGGAACAGCAGTAATCATTGTGAATTATGGAAGGTAAAGCGTGTCATCACAGAACGAAATTTATCCTCTTTTACGTCTCTCATAGACCTTTTGGAAGAACCAGCGCCAACAGCAGACAATATTACAGCAGACTCGATCGATGCGTCCATAATAATACCACTGCTTAACTACATTCCATTAAGTGAAGATGCCCTAACACTTGGCAAATGGGAGTCTACAGATAAGCGAAGTGTGGAACTTCAGATATTGATCACACCTATACACAAAAACGCGTATGGCGAAGCGGTCGGGAGGCCCTGCAATACATATGGGATCGATCCTTGTGCCCCAGGCCCACCAAGCCTTCTGTCACTCCGAGTTCAGCAAATTGGCATGGGACTTGTCTGGGGCGATAGCAGTACTGGCTCGATACATCGGTAGGCCACTGCGAGTCATTGTAAAACGCCACATATGCATTCAATCACCTTAAACGATGCTTAATGAAGCCGAATGCATGGCGCATACCTCAAGGATTGATCAATGCCGACAGCTTCAACTTTTTTAGAGTTTTTATACAGAAGAACACCTACACCATTAAGATCAGTTACCGTATCATTCTATCCGGTAGTTTTCAACGATACTGAGAATCCATTAATCCGGCATGGGATGGAGGAAAAAGCTTTCAAAACGAATATTACTTAAAGAATAAACTCACGAAAAATAATAGTACGACGATCGACGCGGCTACAGATACCCCTAAATCGCTAAACTGAACAGTTGTGGACAATTGACTTGAAGCATTGCGGCTAGGAAGAATACGAACCGCAGGAAACATTGGTTACAATAAAGTCTTTTAACAACCTCATAGAAGCTTATGAATATAGGGAAGTCCAGTAAATAATGTTGAAGAGCATGTGGGTCAAAACCGAATTCAGTTTACGGACAAGTGCAAAAAAAAATTCCATAGATGAGTGCACTCCGTTCAGAGCCTAACGAACAAATGTGCTTCCGTGTGGTATTTCGTATTTTTTATGGGATGATTGTCAAAGCGAAGTTAGCACTCTGAGACAACGTCTTCCACTACCCATGAAGGAGTGCACTTAGACCTTAGAGACATATAGAAGTAGATTGGGAAGGCTTAATAAGAGAGAGTAGTGTGTTGGAGTCGTCTTTCTACTCTACGCTCGATGTCTGCAAAAGTCAAGCTTTCATGAAAACATTAAATTTCATCAGAATGCAAGTAGCGCCTAACCCTTGGAAGGCATGTTGGCAAGGCTAAGTGATTCATTTCATGAGTAGGATTTCAACACATCACAAGTTTCGCACAATGAGTGTGAAATTAGCTTAGCCATCAAGACATGATTGCAATATTTTCTTCGAGAATGAAAATAACAGCGTCAGTTTTATTGCTAACCTTAGAACTGGCCTATGCAACTTTATGCATGTTGTATTATAAAGCTAAAGGATAGACCATCCGAAGTCGATAAATCTCTCAGAGATACGCTGTGCATTTGCCTCTATCAAACACGACCAGGTAGGCTTCGACGGCTTGGTTTGCACGAGAGGGCAAGGTCTAACCAAAAACCTTACGTGTATAGCAGATCATCTTTAACCTCATGCTACCCCTTTCGTACCCTAAAGATCTTGCAGAAAACAAAGGAAATAAAACTTTAAAAGAAAAGTGAAATCTGGCAGAGTGGCTGTCTGAAAATTAATGCCGATACAGTGTTTTCGATACTGACTCTTTTTTTTTGCAGTTGATGCATACTTTACGCCAAATTAAAAACAGATTTTACTCCATATCTCTACTGTTATGTAGGCATATAAATTGAAGCTTTTGAAGTAAATATAGGCTACGACAGCAAATTTCAGCGTTTTCCATGTAAATCAGGGAATGGATGTAAACGTGAGGAAACCTGCTCTCAGAGAAACAAGTGGGCGTTGCATGAGAAGAGGATTGCTGGAGAAGTAAGGTGCGATGCTACCAACTTGGCAACAATAGCTTACTATTGTCTTGAAAAAACAATAAAATTGATAAATAGACGTAGAAATGCGTAAAATCAACATTTTTGTCTTTATACGCAAGAACTGATGAATCTTCCCAGAAAAGATTTCATGGCAACGTCAACACACGGGCCACAAAACGAGTCATATAGGACTCACGGGCAGCGGCGTGGGCAAACTTGCCAAGGTGAGTCACACGTGACTCGTTCTTTTTTCGGGCGTTTATTTAGATGTGTAGAGATTTTCTGGGGTACTTTTCTAACCATTCGATAGCTTATCTATCACAGATGTTATGGAGGGCAAAGGATTACCACCCGCATAGAGCTGTATTGCTCAATTAGGAATATAGAATTATAAAAAAACCGCCACGACCGACTTTCTATTAACCTCGGCATTGATTAAGTGATTTTCTTCGTATTTTTGTTGAGCAAACGCGAGGTGTTACTATTCTTTGTTCACGATTAAGCTGACGTTTCGGCGGATTTCGCCTTCTTCAGAGCCTGCCCACTATTCTCCTCCAGAGGTGGTCCTCCAAATATTGAGCACGAAAGTTTTCCTTCGTCTCGCACTTCTTCCACTTGGCGAACATCTGGTTTTGTCGGCTTCGTAGACAAGTGCGTAGTATTCGCAATTCGACGTCCAATACTTGGTGACTGTCCTCTGGTAGACCGCATACGTCGTGTAGTCGTCTTCGTTCAACTAAAACATCAAGGCGTTCCGAACTTCATCAAACGAAGACGACTACACGACGTATGCGGTCTACCAGAGGACAGTCACCAAGTATTGGACGTCGAATTGCGAATACTACGCACTTGTCTACGAAGCCGACAAAACCAGATGTTCGCCAAGTGGAAGAAGTGCGAGACGAAGGAAAACTTTTGTGCTCAGTATTTGGAGGA